>CAIGRP010112921.1:0-31026 GCA_903798385.1 Fraxinus cuspidata | reverse complement strand
TTTTTTTTTTTTTTTTTGACGTAGGAACCCGCAGCCGCTACTCGTGAGTGCGCACCGGGTAAACTTCGCTCCATATGCAATAGCCCGTAAACCACACAGAAGAGATAAACCACACTAGACAAGCCCTGTGCGACGGGCTCGACCGATGAAGTGTTGGCAGGAGATTTGAACTCGTGACCTTCGGTCTCAGTGCTTACCTGCTCCACCAACTCGGCCACCACCGAAGAGGTAGACCAATATCAAGTCTTGATTTAATCATAACTTGACTTGAGTCTCCATTTGACAAAATTTTAAAATTATTCATAAATACCAAAATTCATTTTCAATCACATATTTTAATATATTAATAAGTACTATTCATTAATTCACCATTTGTTTTTATATATTTATCAATTAAATTTTTATGTAGAGGCCTTCTATATGAGTTATGAGACTATTAGCTAAATAAAATGCCATGCAAGCATTTATTCTCCGAGGAGAGTAGCAACAAGAACGTCGATTTTTTTACCTCCATGTCTAAGGTGGAGGCCATCTACTATCACCTCCTCGACTACCTGTAATTTTGAGGATTTATGCTTTGTTAATAATAGTTTCTGAACAAACATAATTCCATGTCGACTCATCACTTCTCCCATCTGAGGTGATCAAGAGGACCTAACTCTCAACCACATTGGATGGGCATCTAGAGTCTGAAGTGGGTAGGGTCCAAAGCCTATACTAATTGTAATATGATACATTGAACCACATGCAATTTGATACGTGACATCTTTGCAAGGGTGGTTGGGAGTCAAGTGCTATATTTTCCTTCTAGCACGGCGTGTGGAAGGTCAATGTCCTATGATGGCGGCATTTGACTTGTGAACTCGGATGAGACCACGTGTCAAACGTTCAGATTCATTTTTTTGATAAATACTCACACTTTGGAGTTGCAATGAAAAAACTCGAGATTATATCAAGAAGCAAATGTCACAATAAAACTGCCCACAATTGTAGATTCCTGAAATAAATTTCCTTAAACGAGTATGGGTAAAATGAGTCACACACAATAAAAAGGTAAGAATTACAAGTTCTTTCGCCCTTAACACCACAGTAGCCTTTCCTGTATTGTGGCTTTTCTTATCTATATGATGAGCCATTGTATTTGATGATGAATCAAATGACAGCATGCTTGATGTCATATCTTCAATTTGTCCCAGCTAAAAAGTATTTCTACTAGACAGAACTAGACAGCCAATGATTGTCCCTACCTGCCTAGAGTGAGGATCACATATTTAAGAATGGCAAAGGCCAAATTCTTAAAAAGGCTAGTTTTCAAAGTATATTACTATTTTTTACAACATGAATTCAAAACAGGCACGAGCTGGACTAACAAAGACAGGAACAATACCGCAGACATTACTCCAAACAGTCAGGGCTGCGGCTGGCAGTAATTCTGCTTTAAGCTATGGGGGTATGAGTTAAGATCTATGGCATATTCATTTTCTGGAATTAAAGTCACGAACAAACAAAACGAGATATATTAAAATAAGATATTGCCCAGTGTTATCCAATCATCTCTACCAAACATGCCATAAAAGGAAAAACAAGCTTGCTTTTAGGGACTGAAGGTTAGAAGTTGCCCAAAAAAATCCCTCAGCAGGCAAGCAACAAACCCTTATAATTATATATTATCGAAGTCTTACTGTCTTTCTTGTTCAAGAACTTAGCAACTATTTATTTTTGAATCATATCCACAAGAAATTGCACCGCAACCCCTCGAGAGGGGTAACCAACATAAAGTCATTTAAGGACATTGTGCTTCTAGAAAAGAGCAATGCGGATACCAAACCTTAGATTTTGTACAGCAAAGAATTAAAACCAGATAAAAAGAAACCTTTTTCTTTTGGAGAGGTGGGGTGGTTGGTAATTTAAGAAATAGAACATTACTCTCTACATAAGCACTATTAGCTCTCTGGCATAGTTAAAAGGGGAGTCTGGGGAGAAAAAAGAAGGCAATCCATAGAACAATTGAGAAAGAGTTTTCAAGCAACACAAGGCCATGGATTGCTCTGTGATCAAAGGCCATTACCAGTTAGACTTAGGGTAAACAGGTATGCAAGGATTTTTCTAACCAACTCCAGACAAAATCATGTAAAAAAAAAAATGATTTTAAACATAGATCGGTAAAACAGTTTTCTTCACTGTTGACAATAAAATAGGAATTAATTTGTCTCCTCTCTATTCGCTGCTATATGAGGCGCTTTAAATTTTCTTCCTTACTAGACAAAAACTAGGTGAAGTCTCACCGCCACATGTTGGGCATTTGATTGTAAAATGAATCCAGTCTATATAAGCAAGAGGGATAGTTTGATAATTAAATCAACCCGTATCTAAAGCTTAAACTTTTAAAATGAACCGTGTAATATTCATCAAACAAATATCAACTAAGCATTACAAAACATGTTTTAAGAATAGCAGAAAGAAGCCTTTCTCACATCTCATTAATACTCTTGTATCATAACAATGACTTCAAATGCTTCAGCCAAAGCTACAAACATCCATAAAATTGAGGAAAATAACTGCGTACAAGGAACAATCACAGGCATAAGAAAGTGACAAATGAAACGATTCTGAACGATCGTAGTGATCTTCAAAGACAATTAACAAGAGAATGTATATTAATAAATGAAGCCTTGCAAAAGACATAGAACTTCCATTATCCAAAATTTAAAGTCACTATTAGATGAAAAAACAAATTTTAATGAAAACAAAATAAGAGAGAAAAAAAGGTCAAAGAAAGTATGCAGATAGGGATTTTTTGTATCAAACCTAAACAACTCACAATGAGTAAATGTGAGGATAGCATATAATTGCAAAAAGGAGATCCAATTAGAATAAACTAACAGCATTTAGATCCCAATTAGAGCTCAAATTCTTCCTCCCGAAGAGCTATCTCTGCTGCCTGTTCCTCCTCCTCATCAAGCGCAAAATACTCATTCTCCTCCATTGGCCTAAACATGTAGAATATTACGGCATAAAATGCAAGACTTGCAATCTCCTCAGCTGCATTCGACACCCATTGGTACTTGTAAGCAGTAATGGTCCTGAGCGCAAACACTACAATCCTCGTGAAGTACAAGTACCCAATAACCACAATATAAAAATGCCTAAAAAGGGTCAATTTAGACAAGTTCCTTGCAGCCTTCCCATCAGTCTTTGACGTCTCCCTCAGAGATCTAATAGACCACACAGTCGGGAAAAGAATCGCACAGCAACAGATAATATCCACCAAGAGGAAAAGCTGATTCCATGTCACCCAATCCTTAATAAAGGGCCCAGTTTCCCCAATCACAACGGAAGCCACATTTGCCAACACCTGCAACGGGATCACGATCATCAACACTTTCTTCTCCCTCTCCTGCAAGAACGGCTTCAAGAACGACCACCCAGTACCGATCAAAATGATCACCGTAAACAACAATATCACCCTAATAAACTGAAAAATATAAAACAAAATATCCCATCCATGAGGGGTGCCTGTGACCTTTACATAATGCTTATCCTCAGCAGCACAAAGCAAATTCAATGCCTTAATAATTACCAAAAGCCCCATCAGGGCATGTATTCTATGCACAGACTTCCTATTTTTAAAACAATAAGAAACCCAGAACCAAAAGAAAATAAAATAAAGAATCGAAAAGAATGAATACAGGGTGGGCAGCTGGGTAAGTCCAGCAGATAAGTAATCCTTGACGCTACCACGATCATCAAGATTATAAAGCTCGGTCGTGACATCCATTGAAACAGTGGATTCAGGGACACAATTGACAAAGAAAATAGAGTATTCATTAGGAGAGGAAATCGGGTACAAATGTGCGAATGAGGAGCGGGGAGGAGGGGATAGGCGCCTGAAAGTAAATAACAAGTCGACGTATTTAGAATCGAGGACGCAAAATGAAGGGTTCTGCTGGAGCTCATAGAGCACTTGGACGAGGGCTTCCTCTGATAGGAGGAAAAAACCGAGTTGAGATGGATCTGGCGAGGCGACGGAGGAGATTACGGACACGGAAGAAACGGAAATGTTAGCGTGGCCGGTGTGCGTAAAGCCGAATCGCTCAAAAAGGATCATGGCACGGGAATCGGAGGTAATCTTGAGGGACTTGATCTCAGCGGCGGCGGGGCGGAGGTGGATGAGGAGGAGGAGGAAGAGGAATGGGAGGATGAAGGGTAGTTTCGTCATATTGATAAATGGTGGCGCGAGGAGGGAAAGGGCGGGCCGGTGAGGAGATCGGGGTCAAAAAGAAGGAGGTGTTGGTTGGGCGAATTTTACGATTTGTGGATATTACCGAAATTGTCCTTTATTGGGAAATGTGTGAATCTGGAATTCAATATTTTAAATTGGGTCCTGCTACACGTATATAACATGTACATTTGAAGGGCGTGAACAGTAACAAATCCAGAATTGTAAATCAATTAAGGCGGTAGTTGACCGTTGACTAAAACGTAAAAACCAAACACATATGAAAATAATCTTTTTTGTTATTTAACGGCTCGTGTGCTCGACTAGATGGAAGCGGGACTAGATGCAACACTTGAAGACTTTCGTTTCGGTTGAAAAAATCATTCTATAATCTAGTACAATGATAGTAGGAAAATAGAGATTCTAGTTAGATTTATCTTCGATTTCTGAAGAAATTTACATGCAGACTAGTGATTTAACATGTTACGTAGCAAACAAAGCATTCTTGTCAATTCCTGAACACAAAAAAGTATTGAAGGATAGAAACTAAAAGCCATAAATCAATGCAATTTAGTCAACAGACCAACATTCACCGTAGAATAAAACTGAAGCTTGCGGTATCCCTAAGCACCAAACTTCAAGATTGAAAACTCACAATATACCTGAAAAACATAATTACTGCTAATGGATTTGAATCTATTCTCAAAATATTATTACGAATCACAAAACTATTTAAACGTATGACTTGTGGCAATCATTGCCAAAATCAAAAGTTGAGGCAAGAAAAAAGAACCTTACTATAACACTGAATCCAGCAACATTTATAAAAGAAATAGCAATTGAGGCGCTGGATAGTTCAAGTTCTCCAAGATGTCCAAATATCATCAACGCTACAACTCGCAACATGTACTGAGCAAGTGTCACCACTATCATAAAATGTAATGTTATTCACCCGATTCGGCTCTCTTGCAAGTGCCCCCATGTACTGAATATAGAGATGGGGTTTGCACAGTTGGTTTCGTCTGAAATTGCAATTGAAATTTGGGGTGCGATGTCTGATTCAGTACAAACTGATCCAATATTAGATATTTAGGCTGGGAACAAGAGGCCCAATTCGGAAAAAGTCCATAGCTAAAAAAAGTCCAATCCGATTGCTTTCATCTCCAACCTTCTGACCCTATCCTTAGCACTTGCGTGAGTGCGATTGCATCTTCAAGTTTTCTACGGTGACTCCGACGAATCCAACACGCGCGATCGCGCCCTTGTCGAGTGCTGAATCCGCTACATGGCGTAAATCCATGCGTACACCGTGAGGTGTACAAATATCATTTCCTTTTAAATTACAGTGATTATATATCCAATATTTTTTTTTTCAATAAGGCTAGATGTACATTCTAGCTTGACAAGGAGTTTGACACAATTTCTGATGCGATGAATGTGATTAAAATCAATGGTGTAAATTGCCGCTACATAAAAGAATGTCAAATTTAATGTAACACATTATATACTATATGTAGCATGGTTATTTTTTGAAGTATAAAGAATGTTTTTGTAATACTTAATAATTTCGAGGAAGATTCGTGTAATTTTCTCTTATTATTATTTTTTTTAGCAAATTACACAAACTTTTGAAGACACTTGAATCTCAGGCTTGTTTGAGCCCTATTATTTAGTCTAAAATTCATTTTTGAATGGTGGTTGATGGAAAACGTGTGATTAAAAAATAAAGAAAAGTTTTGAATTTGTGTGTAATATTATTTTGTTGAAAATTTTGTAGTTTAAAAGAAAAAAGGAAAAATATATTTTTCAAACAAGAGCTTAAAGATATTAGCAAAATCTCCCACGTAGATAAAAATAAAGGATTATTATATTTACTCCACATTTTTGTTAGATATACCATATTTTAATCTCTAAGAACGTCCCTAATATTTGCTTTTTTGCCCAATTTTCCCGTCACATTCTTATTTTCAACCTTATATTAATTTACGTATTTTAACTCATGATGCTTTAGGTCTAATAAACGGACTTATTTGCCTCTTTATTTTAAATAAACAAACTACACAACAAATAAAAATTTACAAAATCATTTAACAGAATATTAATAGAAATCGTCATTAAAAAAGATTTATTAATTAATTAAAGGACAAAGGTAAAAATGCGTCGAAAAAAATTGAGAACATAAGTATAAAAATGAGCAAAAGTGAATACTCCATTACAATGAAAATGTTACCTGTTTACATAGAAAGAAAATGAATACGAGAATTTCAAAATTGATTTGTTCAAATGAGCCCATTCTTCCAGGATATATTAAGAGATAAATCACACATCGAATAAAGATAAAATATAGATCCACATATAAGAGTTTGAATTACTTATTTTAATAAAATTGATATTTTAATATGAAACGTTAAGTTTTAATACAAGTTAAGCTCGTACAAACAATATGAGTATAAAAAAGTACCTATCTCGTCAAAAAGAGGAAAAAGTAAGAAAAAAATGAAAGGATGAATGCAGTTGTAAATATACATTAACACATTCAGGATTGTTCGACAAAAATTTTGAAAAGTCAAAAATTACTTTTGATCATATTTAAATAATTTTTTTAAAGTTTTTTATATGACTAGAATATCTTTTAAAGAATGTAGATTTCTCAAAAAATTCATCTATAATAAGTAGATTCAGAAATCCCTACAGACGGATATAGTCAGAAACCACAAGGATGTTTAAGTAATTTGCCTTTTTTTATTTTAAGGGGAAGGACCAATAAAAAAAAAAAGTAATTTGTCTTTGGAGGAGATAACTTGAAGGTGCACCCTCTCGAACTTCCTTAGCTACCCATTAAGACACGGAACACGACAACAGTACCTAATTTGCCAGTTCTGTCCTTTCCAGCATTCAACTTTTACAAGCAAAAACAGCGGTTTTCTTGAAATTAAATTCGTAATACGAGGTCAATCAACAACAAATTTTTTTGTTCAAAGCATTACCTATTTATTGCTCGACAAATTGGGGATTGGATTTATGACTGATTTCTCTGTTATCCAAATCACATTCAATTCTTCACAAATGCAAATTTCAAAGCCTTCAAATTCTTTTTTTTTTTTTTTTAAATAATAACATATTTGTATAAACACAGCACCATACCCAGAAACTCATACTATTAATCTTCTTCGGGGAACTTATATCTGATTTTAAGCTGTTAGATATATGTCAATTCGATCGTTGAGCACCAAGACTTTCTCTCCGAAATTCCTTGATTTTGTAAGTTCGCACTATTTGATTTTTATCTTATCTTAACATTTTCAAACATATTTGATTCTTATTTGTTTGTTTGTTTGTTTTTTTTTTTTTCGTATTTTATTATTTTGTTGATATAAAGTTAAGTATTTAGGTTTTTAGTTCACTCGCAATGATCTTTGAAGTTGTCTTTCAGAAAAAAAGTTTGGGCGATCATGTAATTATTTTGAATGATTTGGTGCATACAGATATCATATATTCAAGAAGTGAATTAACTGAGAATTGTGCTTCCTTGGTATCATTTGGTGGAATGAATTTCAGTTGATGGTTTAAGATTCAGTGATAGAATCCCGTTGATTGGATGTAGAAATATCATCTTCGTAGATCAGTTGATATATATTTTGGATTGTAATTCTTTGTGCATAAATTAAAATTTAAATGAATGTGGTGGGTAAAGTTAGCAGTTTTATCACACAAGGAATGTACTCCGTCGCCACACCATTTCATCCATTTGGTGGGGCAGTTGACATAATAGTTGTCCAGCAGCAAGATGGAACCTTTCGGAGCACGCCTTGGTATGTACGATTTGGTAAATTTCAGGGTGTACTTAAAGGGGCGGAGAAAGTTGTCCGGATAGAAGTTAATGGAGTCGATGCCAATTTTCATATGTGTCTTGATAATTCTGGTGAAGCATATTTTGTTAGGGAAGTTATTTCTGAGAAGGACAACAAGGCAAACAATGTTTTGAAGGATTCTGATAATCGTGAAGGCATCAATAACGATAATAGTTCAGAAGATAATAGTTCTCTTAAACAAGAGACTAATGATTTTGATAATGGTGAGGTAGAGGTGCGAGATGAACGCATTACTTTTGGCATGGACCGATTGGAGATGAATGAGTCTGACAGTGAGCGGGTATTCTACGATTTTCAAGATGAACAATCTTCTCTAGAGGGTTCAATTGAGTTATCGGAATATGATTCCAGAAGATACGACAGTTTAGATAGTGTGGAGCATATGATAGAATCACACACTTCGAACTCAGAAGTAGTTCTGGTAAGTGTGGATGGGCACATACTTACCGCGCCCATCTCATCCTTGGAGAGGATTAGGAATGCTGAGAACTTGCAACTAAGCACGCCTCAGTTTCACCTTGGTCCAGGTGAAGGGACCGAAGAGTACAATACAAGTGAAGTTACATGGACATCTGATTATTTGAGTGCTTTGGACACCTCTACTCGTAAAGTTACTTCTGAAAATGCCCGTGAGGCGGAAAATGGTAGTCAAGCTTCTGAACACAGAATGGATACATGTGAAGGAGGAAAAGAGAATCTCTCTCGTGTTCTCGATAGCCAGAATATAGCTAACCAGCGAAGAGATTTTTACATGGGAAGTAGTTCAGAGACCACATCTAATGGTTTTAAGAGGGTTGAGATTTTCAAAAGTTGTTTGGAGCTCCAAGAATTGGCAGTGCAGTCTATAGATGCCATTCAACAAGACACAGGTTCCTCACTGCAGATTCATGAGTTTGCTGAAGATCTAAATGAGAAGTCCCCTCAAAGTCCTTTGACAAATGATGAAACTGAAGAGGGAAATCATGGAAAATCAACAAATCAAAATGGATTACCTCCCTCAGATTCTGAATATCCCAGCACTGTTTCTTTTACAGATTTGCAAGTTGAAGTTGAAACTTATGAAAAAAGTACACTTGATACAGATCAGAGTGGCACTGATAGGAAGCCCGTGCCATTTGTTAGCACTAATCAGAAGCCAGAGAATCTGATGTATGATAATTTAGTAGCCGAAGGAATGCAGAGTGACCAGCGAGCACCTGCTTCTGTAGATGAATGCAGTAAAAACGAACATATTGACCCTCACTCTAGAGATTCAAGTGGAGACATGAAATCAGACTTCAACACAGGTATGGCATGCCATGTTGATATTATAATAATTTTGAATCACTTGTTGTTATTTGATTTTAGTACTCTTTTGCAGTTTCTCTAATCATATTCTATATGTTTTTGCAGGAATACAGTTATCTCTTTGTGGGAACTTGCTTCGTGCTGGCATGGGTTTGGGTGCAGCAGCAGAAGCCTTCGAAAGAAGCTGCATATCGGCTGAGGAATTTAGAGTTTCTGCGTCATCAATTGTTAAAAATGAAAACTTAATAGTTAGAATGCAAGGGAAGTACTTAACATGGGATAAAGCTGCTCCTATCATTCTTGGATTAGCAACTTATGGTTTGAATTTATCTGTTGAGCCAGACAACACAATTCCAGTAGAACAAGAAACAACAGAAGCTAAGGAAGTTGAATCTGAATTAACTTCGACTCCTCCTGGACGCAGATGGAGGCTTTGGCCAATTCCCTTTAGGAGGGTTAAGACAAGTGAACATACCGGTATTAACTCATCAAATGAGGAGGTCTTTGTGGATTCTGAATCTATCTCTGAGAGCCAACATGTTGAACCAACTCCAACACCTCGTGCTGCCAGCGAGTCTCCTCGGAAGCAAGTTATAAGAACAAATGTTCCCACTACTGATCAGATAGCTTCTTTAAATCTCAAAGAGGGACAGAATATGGTGAATTTCATCTTCTCCACACGGGTTCTTGGAACTCAGAAGGTCTACACTTTGTTGGTCAATGTTTGTTCTATAAAATAGATAATTGGTTGGACTAGATACCCACTACTATTGTTACTAATCTACAATTTTCTGAAACAGGTTGAAGCTCATATATACTTGTGGAAGTGGAATACACGAATTGTAATTTCTGACGTAGATGGGACAATTACCAAGTAAGGTTAATTTGCCTTGTATGAATTAGGAAATGACAGAATTGATAATGTGGAAATCTACAATCTAGAAAAATTTTTTAGAATGGAAGCTATTAGCTAATTACAATTAAGCTTATCGGCATCGGCATCTTTCTCTTCGAAAAATATGGGATGAGAAAAGACTGAAAAGTCTGATACTTCCGTTTATGATGCTAGCAAAGCAGTCTCACCTATTTTGGTTGGAAGGCTTGCTGTAGATTTTGACCTTAATATTTCATTGTTGCTAGATATAATAATAATTTTGTTCATGTTACTGTGCAACTCAGTAAAAGTTTGTGTTAATCTATCCTGTTTAGTGTTTATCAAACAATATTGGTGAGACTACCACAATGTCACTGGAAATAGATGTTACTGTTTTGGTCGAAGTTGATATCTCAAAAATATATGATGTATGCTAAGTATCACATCTACAAGGAATTATAAACCAGTCGATTGAGAATAGTGAAGTTTTCACATTGACGATTGTTCATCATAGAGATTGGATGGATGGAAGCAATAGACCATAAATTGATCCTCATAGCAAAATTTAGTAGCCAAATTTACGAGCATACACAATTTAAAACAACTTTACCGATTCGCAATTATCTATGGGTTATTGATCTCTGGTAACTCAAGATGGTCCATCAGACACCCATAGGGTTGGTTTTTTGTAAGCTTAAACGGATCGAATAACCCATTAACATGAGATGTGATTTATTTTTGGTTGTATTATTCAAAGCAAATTAGCTATGGTGTAGCAAAGATAGGTTTCCAATATCCCATGTAGGGTGCTTCATACGTGCTTGTTTTCCAGATCTGATGTTCTCGGTCAGTTTATGCCTCTGGTTGGGAAGGACTGGACACATTCTGGAATAGCTCGTCTTTTTTCTGCAATTAAGGTAATTGCATCAGATGTATTATTTTTCAGCTTGGAGTCATCACATCCTTTGTGTTATTTTTCTTGGTCTTGTTTATACCAAAAATAGAGGTTGTAAATCATATAGTTGCCTTTCCTTGATGTACCAAATTTTAAAAAACAAGCACAAAATTTGATATGGACTGAATTCTGAAAAAAAGGATGTACACTGGGGGGTTGATGTGGACTGAATTCCGAAAACAAAGATGCAAAAAATCATGAAGTTTGATATGGACTGAAATAAACTTGAGGGTTGTAATATTTGAACAAATAAATGCAAAAAGGATGTACCGAATTGGTTGTCTATAGAAAAAAATAAGCAGGCACTTGTATGTAATAATTTAAAATTAGTTACGATATTTGGTAACAAGGCTAATTCAAAGTCTCCTGGGGGCCAATTCTTTGATAAGTATGCCACAAGCACTAATTCAACAGCCTAAAAAGAGAGTTGAAATTGCCAGAGCAAAAGTTGGTTTATAATTACAAAACCTTAGGGGGTGTTTTTCAGTTTTGTGTTTTGAATTCATTTGAATTTTTGTGTTTTGAGTGTCCATTTTGAGATTGTTGAAAATGTATTCTTTTTGACATTTTGAAAAATTGTTTTGAAAACACTCAAAACGCGTTTTGAAAATTTTGACTTGATTATAACTGAAAACACCAAAACGAAAAATTTGTTGTTTTGGATTTTCTTTATAAAATTTTAACTTGTTTTCAAAAACATATTTTCGAAAATGAGAAAGAGAACGCGTTTTCACTGTCTTGGAAAATCGAAAACAGAAAACGGCTTGAAAATGATGAAGAGAACATGTCAATAGTGATCTTACGCAAAAGTTAGTTAGTAGTAAAATAAAAATTACAAAACCTTATTCTCAATATACAATGTTTACGTCCTTGTGACTATGGCATTAATTTTTGCCATTGTTGTTAACTACTATAAAGAGTATTTTCTTGTATAAACATTGTAAAAGATTGACTGCAAGATCAAATTGAAGAGCAGTGGATGAATGACTGTTAATTGTGTATACTGAGAATAATATATATGATGATATTAATAATGTGGTCAACATTTTTAAATTATTAAAATTCGTAATGAACTGTTGTAACGTACTTAAAGAAAATTATAACATTTTGAAACTTTTTGTTATTATCTCGTTTCAAATTTTTTATCTTTAACAAAGTTTTGCCCCCATTGTATTAGAATCCTGGCTTGAGTCTGCATGCACAAGGGATATAATTGCAAAGTTTTCGATAGAATTATTTCAATAAGTGGAAATTGTTTAATAGTAGCTAAAACTTTTTGAAGAAAATGTCTCAATGCATGCTCATAGCAATTAACTCATAAAACAATCGGATTGATTTATGCTGATTAATGACTGACACTACGTTTCTATTTACTTTCAAAACGACGAAAAGATGCCAGGTTTTTTCCATTTTACGTCTTTCCGATTTTATTGAGTGTCAATGCCTCGTAGCTTTCCTTATAGAAGACATTGGTACTTAATCTGTCTCTTTCCTTTATTTAGTTAACAGAGTGGAAGTCAAGCATAAAAAATTCCATGCTCATCACAGCCATTTTAGCAAATCTCAAGAACTTCTATAATCTGTACATAAGTTGGGACCACATCGTCTTTCTCAAGTCAGTCTAAATTCATCCGAGATCAATGAATCTAATTAATCTATTCATGCATTTTCTACAAGCGGGAATTGCTGTGACCTTGTATGTTTATTGACTTACTTGATCTTCATTACTCAAGTCTCTAAAGCTTATTTTTTTCTCATGTATTTATATGTAGATATGATAATAGAATTGTGATGGCATTGCAGTTACTGATGCAATTAGGATGTTTTGATTTTTATGGTTATTCGAAGTTTTAAATTGTATTTGTCGTATATGTTGAACGCTTTCTTAATGTAGGAGAATGGGTATCAACTGTTATTTCTTAGTGCACGAGCGATTGTTCAAGCGTACTTGACTAAGAGTTTTCTATTCAATCTGAAGCAGGTATATTGTACTATGACCCATAGTGTTATTAGCTTTTTATTGCACAAATGGTACTTTTTGAACGTTCTAATGATCGAAATGTGTTCGATTAATGTTTGTTCTCCTAGGAGATCTTGTCTTGGTTACCTTTTTACATATCTAAATTAACTAATATATAATAGCTTTGACTTTTGCTTACCCTTCTTCAACTCAAATTTTTTTTTTTTTAATTGAGAAATATAAACAACCAAAAATTATGTGGCTCATCAAGAAATCCTGCAATTGTTTGAGCCACCTTTTTTTTTATCGTCTTGTCAATGGTCCAACTTTTCCATGTTAATTTTGTGGTGAACTTGAGAATTTACTAGCACTACAACCAAATTCCATCTGTTGAAAAATATTTATAATGTTTGCAGGACGGAAAAAGTTTACCAAATGGACCTGTTGTGATTTCTCCGGATGGCCTATTTCCCTCATTGTATCGAGAAGGTAAGGTTTTTCCCTGAATGATTACTAGACTTTCTATTAACACCTAAATGTTTACAAATGCACAGTATGATAAAAATAGCGAAATTCTTTTATAGTCTGGAAAATTTTAACTCTGCAACTAATAAGAAGAATTTACTGTTGTTTGTCGTGGATGGCAGTCATAAGAAGAGCTCCTCACGAGTTCAAGATTGCCTGTTTAGAGGTCAGTTTTACTGTGGGATGCAAGTTTTGAAGGTGAAACGTTTAATTATAATTTTGAATATCTTGATTTTTTAAGCTCCCTTTTGCAGGATATCAAGGCACTTTTTCCTGCTGACTATAATCCGTTCTATGCGGGTTTCGGAAACAGAGACACTGATGAACTCAGTTACCGGAGAATAGGGATCCCAAAAGGCAAAATCTTTATCATTAATCCCAAGGTAGTCATCATTCTTTATTGCCCGTCAGGATAGTTGGATTGTACATTACAATATCAATAAAGAGAAAAAAAATAAAATCTTGTTCATTGCACCATCTAGTACGGCATAACAAACATTTATATACGTTTCCCTGCATGACCACGATTCTGCAAGTTCATTTTTTTCATTTTGTTCTGCTATGAAATTCTTTTGTGCTCACAGGGAGAGGTAGCCATTAATCACCGTATTGACGTGAAGTCATACACTTCATTGCATACTCTGGTACACGACATGTTCCCACCAACATCACTGGTTGAGCAGGTACTAATGTGACATAAACAATGCCAACAACAAAAATTTTTGGACTCTTCGATATTTCATTTTTTTCAGGGCGTTCTGCATCTAATAACATCTTTGTTTGCGCATTATCTGTGCAGGAAGATTATAACTCATGGAATTACTGGAAAATGCCCTTGCTGGATATTGAAAACCAGTAGAAGTTTTCTTTACTGGTGAACAATGTTTGGACAGACATATTCTCTACCAGGATTCTGGTAAATATTCCCAATTTTGCTGTAAAACTAGACTCTAGCATTCTCATTTAAATGTAAAAAAAATCATTTTTGTAATGAACCAACGAAGTTGCACGTAAATCTGGCTCGTAAACTCCTCATGTATGAATTATTCTTTTCAGTTTTCCCTCGTTTAAATCTGCACGTTTTCACTTGTTTTCTTTGTACTTTTCTTCGGGGGGATGCATCTGTCTAGGATGATGCACGATTTTGCAAGGATGAATGTCGAACGCTTAAAAAGTGACTAGGCCTTGTATGGGCCGAGTCAAGAGGATGAAAAAGGGTATATCTTTTGCTCATTGGACTTTTAATTTATACCTTAAAGTTCGGGGTGAAAAAGGATACTATACCATTTTACTTCTTTATTCTTTTCATGTTGAGATTCATAGAAAGATCTAAACCAATTAAATTTTAGAGAGAATTACATTGCTCTAGTTTTGGGTCTATACTTCTCTTGACCGTGGTATCGAGATAGTATCATCGATATGAATCAATCTCTTTAATTTAATCAAAACGTGTCTCGATTACTTTATTCACCACTTTGTATAATTTCTTCTGAATTGGCGTCACCCCAACCTTGTCGACGTTTACTCTCATTTCTTGTGCATTTTAATATGAATGCATTCATTTTTACCATCTTCATTTCTACTAGATTCTTCTCGATGCAGTCTGATTTTTTAAGCATGTATGAATCAAAGTAGCCAAATAGCTTGATATCTGAAGAACATAGGATTAGCATTTTAAACCTTTCATATTTCAGCCCCTTATTATTCAATTTTAGTTTCATCTTTAGAATGAAATTAAAGAGTTAAAACAAGTCATTCTCTTTGCTTTTTGAAGTTTTACACAAATGGAAAAAGGCCCTTTCTTGAAATGATCTTTTCTTAGTTGGCATCACATTCACGTGTCAGTTTTAACTTTTTATCAATTTTAAGCCTAAGTTTTGGGCCACATCAGAAAAGAGATCAGACCCTCCACTTTAAACTTTTTAGTTTGTCAGATAAGTTAATGTGACCGTTCTAATGCACAGTAAGTTTTTGTCACTTAAAATTCTCTCTCTTATACGCATTTCAAGAAAATCTTGTTGAAGAAAAACTTCTTTTACTGCATTCCCAAAATTAGCATTGCACAATTTAGCGGTAAAAAAATTTGGTTATATAGAATGTTTGATTAGAAGTAGAGACGAATCCCATGAATCGAATAGAGATATAGCCCATGTCTGGTACACATTAAAATTTTCATTTTCATTCTTCTACTCATTTTCAACCACACATTCTTCAATAAAATAATATTTTCCATCACATCAATAATTTTTTCTTCTTTTTCAACCACAAATTATCTATCAATGTACTATTTCAGAATACATTCTTTCAAAATAATGTGGCTCAAAATAATAGAGTTATCTTTTAGTCATTTTCTCAAATAATAAGTTCGCTTGATGACTAAATTAAGAAAAATAAGTCTTTCTACTTAGAAATGTCAGAATACATCGGATTGAGGTGGCACGTCGAAAGCACCGCTCCTAGACTGTCATGTGATGGGCTGCTGTGCAATGAACTACTAGCTACATCGGGTCTACAATTGAGTCGTGCTAAGTTCAATTGTAGCGGTGTCCAGTTTTCATAAGCTAGTTTACAAGGACTATTAAAAGAAGAACGGGAACTTCGTCAAAGTAAAAGCTTCGGGATAGTCATGCCAAAAGAAAAGGGTCGGGTGGGCCCACCTCAAAATCAAGCCGTTTTAGATTGATACTTCCATTCTTACCTTAGGATTCGAAAGTCCTCAACCTAAATTTCTCAATAATAAGCCTTAGTTTGTTATATATTATTCATTTATACGATGCGAGCTAATTGATTGTATGGTATGGGGCACGGACGGGATAGGGATGGTGGGGATGTCTAATTGTGCCCAACAATTTAAAGGAAGTAGAAAAAGACATTTACACGAGTGTGGAAACAAAAGCCTCGATCCTTGGGTGCATAACTTTCCATTCTACAATGTTTGGACAGTAGCAAAATGTTGTACCCTAGGGCTGTGTCAAACAATAAAAAAGGTCAAATATATATATATGACCCCCCATGTTTTGACCAAGTCTATAAGTGATCCAAAAGTGCTTATTTCTTGCCATTTAATTATAAGCTGGGGGCACAAAAAGCCAGGTTTTCAGGAAATGGCTGATTTCGAATTTTTTTTTTCAAGCAGCTGTGGGTGTTGCAAGATATGCCAATATTACCCATTCTTACCTCTCATTATGAAGCTCATGCTTTGGGACAAATGAGTTATGCTACTTACAAAGGGGTGACAACTTAGTTGATAAAATGCCAAGTGTCACCCTCCTATTGTGGGGCACCTGCTACGGGCCCCTTTGTACAAATATCATTCTCTCAAATGAAAAACTCTATTTCTTATAATATATATAAATCCGTTCAAAAAATATTTAAAAAATACTAGTTTTCTAAACATTGTTTTATGATAAATATACGATACTTGATATAATTCATAAATATGTGCAAAAAGGAAAAAAAATCAATAAAATAACAATAATTACCAAAAATAAAATGACAACCAAGTCGAACATAAAACATAACTATGATTGAATAAATATAATAAATTGCGTACCAAATATGCGACAGTAAATATAATAATTAATTAATCAAACATACAACATAAAGACGAACAAAAAATATAAGAAAAAATCACAAAAAAACCAAACCAAATATGCAACAATGCTTACTCATATATTCTTCATCTAACAAACAATATAAATGTCAAAATAATAATAAATATGAACAAAAATAAACACATAAATACGTATTCTCTACCATCTCACCGGTAAAAAATAAACACGTATACACAAATTAGATCCAAACAAAAAAGTATAAAATAATGAAAAAAATGGGTACTAAAGAATCCAAAAATTAATCATGATCATACAAATCTATAGATTCTTAGTGTGTGGCTTTAAAGTAGGGGAAAAGAGAATGAAAGTGCATTATAGTATGGTGATCAAAAAATTTGATTATTGTAACTTATCAAACACTTAAATTAATAATGATCAAAGAATTGGAGGGTTATTTGAAAATGACTTTTCATCTTATAACTTATGATTTGTAATACGTAATATTAGGTTTTTTTAAAAAAAAAGTTAATTGTATATGTAATTTTATTTAATTTTTTAAATTGTATATAATAATATTAATCAACTTGATAGTCCATGCCATTTCTAGTTAATTATTCTGCAGTATTATTACAATTGTTTTTAATTGTATATGACAACGCTTTTATTAATTGTACATTAATAATTAATAATAATTGTATATAGTGAAAAATAATTGACTTAATTTTTTGAAAACAATAATATTAGCTAATAATAATTTTGTTTAGTGGAAATAAATTGAATGTTAAGGGTATCGTTGATCATAAATATAAAAATGTAACGATAAAATGGAAAATTGGATCTCTCACCTATCCACACTTTTTATATGCTGCAGATGTAGTCATGTAGATTTTTAAGTGTCCACCCCAGTAAACTAGTTCTAAATGGTGTCTTAAAAGAGTGATTCGTAACAAGTCTACCGTTTTTCTATCGATCTTTTTCAATGTCCATTAAATTTGGGTGGGTCATTGCAACTTTTTTTTGTTAGTTTTTCTTTATTTTTTCAAGAAAAATATAAGCCACATATATCACACTTTCCATGCGTGCCCAATGCAACCAACAATGTTATCGTGCCTTTTAAATGTGCAACTTCTCGAGTCTATTTTGACACCTCTTCGAGTTTATCTAATAAACAAATCACATAAAGGCGACTTTTCAATTGCGTATAAGAAATGTTCAAGGTAATCAAATTGGAAGGTTTAGAATATGACCTCTTCGAGTTTATCTAACATACAAATCATGTAAAGGAGATTTTTCTATCGCATATACGAATTGTGCAAGATAATCAAATTGGAAGGTTTAGAATAAGACCTCTTTGAGTTTATCAGTGAAGAAGATTTTTCCTTTGCATATAAGACTTGTGCAAGACAATCACTAATTGGAACCATCTCTCTCGTTTGAAGGATTCTCTGCCTCTGCACACCTCCCCACAACCAAGCATCTTCAAAACACACACCAACACACACACTAAGATTTACCATCTGGTCTTAAGCAAAAATGGCCGCAAATCTTGAATGCCCAGATGAAGATTACATAGACATAGAATTATGTTCTTCATCATCCTTTAACTTTGTAAATTCTTCCCCAAAATGCAGAGATTTTGAGTTCCAAATGTCTTCCATTTGTAGGGAAAAAGACACTACAACTTCTCCAGCCGATGAACTGTTTTACAAAGGCAAACTCCTTCCTCTCCACCTCCCTCCACGGCTGCAAATGGTGCAAACTCTCCTCTCCACCACCTCCGGCGACGGCGCCGCCATCAAAGAGGGTTCCTTCCCATTTATTAGTTCTTGTTCTACAGCACCTTGTACCAACACAAACACCCCATTGGACTCTTGCAACATTTCTCCATCAGAATCATGCAGGGTGAGCTGTGAACTGAACCCTGATGAGTATTTCTTTGAATGGTCCACCGAATTAAGCAGTTTCATAAAAAATAATTACGATCATCATCCAAAAAAAAGTTGGACCTCCAAAAAGCTCAAGTTTATTAAGCATTCTATATTGGGTTCTAAGCTCAAGGCCTCAAGAGCGTATTTGAAATCTTTATTCAGTAAATCTGCTCACTCAGAAGTTGAAATCTTATCCAAAAATGAGAACTTTTCAAATAAGTACTTTAAAGTAGCCAAGGAAAATTCAACAATAGGTTCTCTAATTAACAACATTGAGAAAGAAGGGATTGAGGATAATGTTCATAGAAGATCATTTTCTAGTACAATCAAACGACATTCTCCAACGAAGTGTTTGTCTTCTTATTCTTCGAATTCATCATCTTCTTCTTCATCTTTTTCATATAATTTGAATAATGTTCATGAGTTGAATTTTCTCAAGAGGAGCAGTAGTGCACCTGAGAACGAGAGTTCTGTTGAGGCAGCCATTGCTCATTGCAAGAAATCTCGACAGCTTCCGGATTCATGAATTGCATCAAGTGATTCTGCATTTTGTACATTTTCTGATTCCAAGATTGCAGATGGTGAGGATCGAGAAAAATCTAGAGTTTTGTGTTAGGACGTCCTTCGTCGTTTGGGTATAAATGAGAAATACAGTGCACAAGGTGAAGACGAACCTCACAATGTAACCTGATTTTACAGTGAGAGCTCATGGACTTTTTCGTTGTGTATTCGAGCACGAGTAGGTGAAGGAATCGTCACGTTGATGAGTTAGGCACTGGTATTTTCATTTTCATCATTTGAATTTTGTTAATTCTGATGCATGAAAAATGTTTGCAAGAAGGAAAGTTTCAAGAAAGTCCATTTCTTGCTGAAATTTTCAGATTGCTTGTAATTAGATTCCAAATTATTCAATCATTTAAAATTCTGGATTATACTGGACACAATTAGGCCAAAGTATTTTGCTATGTTACTGTATGGACATGTCCTGTTTGTTTGATTATGAATGAAATTCTTGCTTTAGGACTAACGAAAAACGATACCTGGGAAAGTAAAGGGAATAAAAAACCACGCTACATGTACAACATTGGTTGACATCATCTTATTTGACATCATCATATTTATCCATTTTATAAAAGACTATTTTTTACATCACATGATAAGATTTTGACAACACATGATTGTCAACCAATGTTGTATACTTTCAGAGATAAAAAGAAGTCAAGAAATTTAAGAAAAACGGCTTTAACGCACTTCTATGATGGCTGCCTTTTGAGCAAAAGTTACTTTATACTTTCTACTTGAATGAATAATGAAATTTATGGGTGTTGTGTGCACATCAGCTATTATTTCAAGTAATAGTGTGCACTAGTATTTGAACTAATATGCTAGGATAGATGTAGAAATAGATGCTTGCACGTCTTTCTTTATCTTTCCAGTTTCGAGTGTCATCTTAAATAGTTATAGTGGCCCATAGGCACGAGATGCAGTGGAAATTCGTAGTTACTAATCAGGAAGCAGCGATTTTGATCAAATCACCAGCACTCTCCTTTGAACTGGCAAGATGAGAATCATTTTACAGACATGTACATGCGAAAACTGTATTTTCTCAAGAACCCTCGGAGATGCTACAATCATAGAACGTAGAGTTTCTTATGCTCATCAGGAATCGTGGAATCTGTTATGACACAGACCATGATGAATTGATTTTGAAATCTGAAATACTTCCAGGTTTATTTACAATCTAACATGGCTAAATAGCCCTCTCCTATAAACAGAAAAAAAGATGAGAATCATACTACGCATACGTCTCGTCTGTTTCTCCTCGTAGAGGTATTTTCTAGAGAATCCCAGAAACACTAAAATCACAGAGCATACAGTTTCTTATACTCATCATCAGGAATCTCGGAATCTGTTATCACTGACACGGACCACGATTGTGATAGACTATTTCTTGCTGACCTTCGAAGGCTCCTCAAGTTGGAAGCTTCAATCCTGTGCATGATCACCCAGTAACACAATGTACCCAGTGTCGTAGCCATTATCAAAGTTCCTATAATGGTCACTCCAATGGCCAACCACCTCTCATCTTTTCCCACAATGATGTAGCAAAGAGCAAGAAATGCGGCCGATATGAACGCGCAAGCTAGCCACATTAGCTTGTTAATAACTGCCATCACATGCTTCTTTGCTTTCCTCTCTACAACTACTACGGAAGTCTGCACTACAACTACTGCTAATGATATAAAGAGTGCAAGAGAGTCAAATATGAAGAAGATTGTAAATTCCATGTTTGGAGCAATATTTGCTTCTCCTAGGGAAAATCCAGGGGGAACATTTCCAGGATCATCTGCATACTGGCCTGGAAGTGTAAAAATGGCAGCAAATGCAACTGTAGCAATTAGAACCGCAACAACTGTAGTGGAGGTAATTGCATTGTTAAGCCCTTCTGCATGCATTTTGTTAAGCCTTTTGGCTATACCTTGCATTCGTCTTCGAGTTTGTCGTGTGTGTTCGAGCTGATCGTGAACTTCATGTTTAATGTCGCTTACTGTTTGTTTTAGTTCTCTGGCTGCAGTTGGTGCTGGTTGTGATTTTATGGATTTTGCACTCTGAACTCCATATTCTTGAAGAATTGATGCAATCTCTGAATGTCCAGTTTTCTCTGCAGTGTCTATGGCCGTCTCACCAGACTTGTTGACGGCTTCTTTATTCGTCCCTTCGTGTTTTACTAGGGTACGAACAATCTGAAACGGTTAAAACCAGAATCAATTAGTGAGAAAGTTGCTTTCTCCTGGAATTGTTTCCTTCTGCTCGAAAATTAAATTACTTATTAGAACATTTCTAAAGAAGAAATTATATACCTGTGTTCGACCCTTTCTCGTTGCTACATGCAATGCAGTATTGCCCTTTCCATCGACCATTGTAACTAAAGCAGGATCTGATGCAACAAGTGCTTCAATTACTTCATTACTATGCCCCTTAGCAGCCATATGAAGAGCAGTCTGACCCTTCTTATCATTCCATGTAGCAATGCCTTGTTCTTTGCTTAAAATGGCCTTCACCACCTCAAAATGCCCATTTCTTGCCGAAGAATGCAAAGCTGTTTTCCCATTATTTCGCGCTATGGTGGCGAGACTGCTGTTTTTCTCTAAAAGGAAATCGACCACCTGATCGTGGCCTTGTGCTGCTGCAGTGTGCAATGCTGTTGTATTTGATTGATCCACCGTCGCCAACAGTTGTGGGATGGCCTCCATTAGGATCTGCAGTACTCCTGCATTTGACATCGATTTTTTTAGAATTGTCGATCAGTCTCCAAGTTCATCATGTAGAAATTAACAGAATAGTATGACAGTCAAAAAAATTATTTAAACAGTCCTCCTTATCAGTATTTTCAAGAATCACCAGCTCTCCCTGAATAACATGTTTCGGAATCATTACAGATTTAACAAAGACCTGCCTCAAATTGGAGAGGCCGGTGTTGTGGAATTAACCTAATCCTGAGCCCGAAAGCAATATGAACCAAAAAGAAGCGCGCACTGCGCACACAAATTCATAGTGGAAGATTCACTAAAATCGATAAAAAGAGGTTTTACAATGAAGATCTCTTAAGTTTCTGTATCTCTTTAAATTTCACCCTAATATCTTTATACTGGAGAAATATACACAATCTCTGAATGCCTAACACGCAGATAAATGAACAGTATAATTAGACTTCAGATTCCAATACGGAAGAGAATACTATAGAACTTACCCAGTTCTTGCTGCTTGGCAGCTATGTGAAATGCATCAAAACCATTTTTAGCCTTGATTCCCGCAGATCCAAGATCATAAAACCTTATCATCTTCTCCACGAGATCAGTTCGACCACTTTCTGCGGCAACATAAAGAGCGGTTTCGCCTGATTGATTCTGCTTAGACAACAATTCCTCCAAATCTTCATCACCACAATTTGTAATGATCTCCACAACTCCTTGTAAATTCCCTGATCTTACTGCTGAATGTAGTGCAGTATCATCTCTTTTGCCTGTTAACTGCTTCTTTATATGCTTCCTTGCTGGAACTTCCATCAGATTACTTTTTCAAAAGAATCCCGGATCAAATTTCACTTGTGACAGAATAATTGTTTATTGAATTATGTAAAATTCTTCCACTGCAATAAAATGGATTCATTTGGGACTTTCGGTAAGTTGTAAGTCAGCATTTAGCAATCTTGATTTTCGCCATGACCTGAAAATTCCAACCTACAAAACAAAAAGTCAAACTCTCCAATCCATTGCATAGAGGAGAATACTTAATCCTGTGAAAATGATTATAATTGTAGACATCAAAAATCGCCAAAAGCGGCCAATTTGTGTGAGAATCTTCAAATTCTACTTATGCCAGAGTGTTCCTGGTGGAAACAATTTCCTTAAGAAGAAAGCAGAAGGCAACACACTATTAACAGAAGATCACTTACCTTTGCTTCGAAGAACAGAGCTTCCCATTAGGTAAAAACTATGAAAATTCATGCACTAAAATGAGAGGTGAAAAGCTGTTTTGTTGAAGCTGCTAAATTTGTTGGGGACATAAAATAATCAACAATCATTTATAATTGACATGACAGAAAAAAGGTGAAACACAGTGTTGAAAATGGATAGGCCACAGAAGCTAAGATATGGGTTAATAATCACTTATTTCTGGCCACATAAGTTATGACATGGGTTAATAATCACTTATTTTTGGATTTCGAGGCTTTCAAATAAGTCTTTCTTTAGTAAATCAACCATAGAATAAGCAAAAACACTGTCAGACTCATACACCATTTAGGATATTAACAATGATAATCAGGTGGCATTTGGCTAAGTCGTTGCTAATCATGTTGATTTTTTATTTTTTTTTCATGCGTGAGAATGAAAACGAGCCATTAGTTCACTCCTTCATTTAAAAGTTCGACAAAAATGTAATTTATAATATGTTCTCCACGTAAATTCATAGCAATCAAGACCAGGAGCAGACACAGGGTGGGCATGGCGGGTCACGGGACCCCCAACTTTAGGGCCATATTTTTTTCCTTCCTCTATGTTTTTGTCTCAATTTTCGAAGTCATTATTAGATATCAAACGAAATCGAAATATTACATTCTTAATATCATTTCGAAATACTCACGACCTGATTTTTTACGTGGCGTACGAAATGATTAACCGTAACAAATGTTACGGCTTGTCAAATTAGGACATGCCAAACTAGTATTTTGAGAATTTCGATAACATGCTCTTTAAAAAAAATTCAACGTTCATACGCTAGCCGAATCCACAAATCACATATGTCATCTCGAAGCTCATTTCGAGAACTATATCATAGACATATCGAATGATCCAACCAGATATTGGAAATAGCTAAAAACACATCAAACATGTATCTTAAAAAGAGGGATATAACTCGAATTTTCTTTAAAAATTTTCAAGTATTATTATTTTTACCATACAAATTTCTTAATATAATTTACATCATTCTATTAGGAAATTTTACATAGGATATGATATTAAAATTTTCAAAATTTTATATCCGAAAAAGTCATACTCTAATGTAAATTTTTGGATATAAAATTATATGGGATATGATTTATTTATTTTTAATGTAAATTTTCGAATGAAAAATTCGTCACAACTTTTTTATAATTTTAATCGTGCTTCCCAACTCAAAATATTTGCTTCGACTCCGAGACAAGTGGAGAATGGTTAAAAATAAGATAATGGAAGGTGGGATCAGTGAAAAAGATAAGAAAATGTTTGTTGACTTGAAAAGCTAAGCAACTGTAAGTCAAGCCCGTCATCTTTCGAGGGCCCTCGTGGGTTTCATGTGTTATTGCATTATTAATAGGGTAAGTTGGGGATGAAATCCTCAAACTTTCATGTGGTGTAATTATAGGTATTAAATTTTAAAAATGAAGTCTTGAGTCTCTAATCTATTTAAATTGATGAATTTGTGTACATCGATGATTGAAATCATCAATAAAGATGTTAAAATTGTAAAATATTTTCACGTGATTCATAACTAAATGACAAAGTAGTCAAACCACTTGACGTTTTTCTTTGATTCAACTTTAAAGTCGTATGAAATTTGAACGTTCAAATTGATGATTTTCACCACGTGGGAACTCAATTTTGAAATTTCAAATATGTTGAGGATTCAAAACCTCATTTTTTAAGGTTGGAGATCTATAATCGCATAGGAAAAATTACAGTGGACATCCCCAAATTATATGTATTCTTGCGGATTGATCTCAACTTTTATTTCGTAGTATTCAAATTTTCAAACTTTTAACTTTATAGCATATTGTGTCTAATTGACCGTTTTCACTTGTAGACGTCAAAAGACACGTGGATCCCAGCTGCTCACTTTTCCTTTCGGTTTAGAATTTTGTTAGCTTATTTGCCTACAATCTATGCAACTAAAATTAATCTTTTAGGTCAATTCTGAGACACTAAAAACATAAAACATTGAAAACTTAATAGATATAAAGAAATAAAAATTAAATTCTTGTACATGAACTTAATAATAAATATGGGAGCTGTATTACAATTATTCCTTTTTCCTAAGCCAGTTTTTGACACTAATTTTGTTGTGTAGTGGGGATGTACGATGAGTCACGACGAAGGCAGTTATTGTTTATTTTGAAGGGTTAAAAAATAAAAAAATTGTACGACAAATGAATGGGACTGCTTCCTACTCCTACCGGCCAATTCTATTCCATTAATTGGATATCAATTTTCAACACGTTTGGCACGTATTTTTAAAAGCAATTTTTTATTTTTATATTTGAACAATATATGATATGTATATTTTCATAGTTAGGATTCATAAAATTTTTGATTAAAAATGATTTTAAAAATTGTACCAATCAAGCACATAACTGAAAAAATGGCCGGTCATTTAATTTAGTATGTTTCAAATTTTAAGTCTAAAATATTACGACTGGAATCCTTAACCTCTTATCTTTTATCTGGTGTAGACATATGTCTACTACGATAAAAAAAAAATGTAATTATGTGTTCTTGACCCTAAGTATTTTTGAAGAAAATTTGACTTTCTAGCCATTGAACTAACAGTTTACCATGATCTAGGGACTTAAAATTCAAAGATTTACATGGATTGGGAACTCATAAGCGTGCTTTTGAAGGTTGATGACCCACTTCTACACTCTTAAAATAGGTTTGGGAATCCATGGCTTCAAAAGGGAGGGTTTGGATTAGAATAAGCAAAGCTTGTTTATAAACATTGGGTCTTAAAGAGTATCTTCACTGAATTAATGTATAATAGATGACCTAGTGTAAATTCTGTCTCCAATGGGTTCTCTTCGATAGTTCGGATTTCATTTCTAACGTATACTGAATAGGAGATAAAAGATAATAAACATGATAAAAGAGAGAAATGTTAAAGTATGACAACTCATTCCGTCCAGAAGAGCCTTTACATCTAAATCATCGTTTTGAAAATGTGTACTTTTTTTTTTCTTGTCACAATGTTAGACGTAAATCTAGACATGCATTGGAGATGAACTTTTGTAGACATCGTCTATTTTAGCTTAGTTGATAACCTTTTTACTACAATCCACAATAGCATGGAGATGCTTTAAGAAACTTGTTAGAAAGTAGGTAAATTATGAATCCCGTGTTATGTATGAATAAAAATAAATTTTGATCAATTTATAAACAATTATAAGCGTATGATGGGAATACCCTTTTGCTTAGACCACATAACATTCTATATTCTTCTTAGTCCATGTTTAGCTCAGCTAAAAACATTGATAAAAATTAATTTAATGTCAATAATTATTTTTAACCATACATTTTATTGAATCTACAACTTTATCATGTTAGAATATTTTCCAATAAATGTTGGTCAACATTTCCATTTGTCAACTTTCTAAATTGATCAATAGTAATATTGCATATTGAGTGCACCTTCCATATTGATCAAAGTTACCAAATTTTATAAATGGCAATTACCCAATTTTGTTTGAGGTTTGATGGCTAACCTCAACTATATATACATCCTCTATGGTCCCAAACTCTACACTCTAAAAACACAAAGGTTACCATCATCATAGAGTGAAAAGAGTGAGGAAACTACAGAGAAAAACCTAGAGAGTTTTTCCTTCTAACACCATAGCGGAGGTAAGATTTCTTGGGTTTATGATTCATTATTCATCATTAGAATCATAATATGTTTTACATTTGATATCAGAGCGAGTTACCTCTATATGTTGTTGATGAGAAAAAAATTTCCTCCATAGCCATTTTCGCAAAAATTTGGCATTTTTAGTTTCTGTGTTTCTCCTACCTTTAATGATCAAAAACGATTTCTATATAATGTTTATAAACTTTTGGTGCATTAAAATCGTTCAAAACTTCATCACAACAATTTTTGAAAATTTTCATGAATTTGACCGATTATGAATTTTTTCAAAACTCCATAGTTTATTATTATTTAATGCATGTAAGTCCTTAAAACTCCATTTTATTGAGTTTTCAATCGTTCTGGGCGTCAAAACCCGATTTTTACACGTAAAAACTCATGTTTTAGCTGGCAAACAACCGGGTCCAATCCTGAAATGGGTCAAATTCTGTAGAGAAACCGGTTGAAATTGACCCGATTGGAGATAGGACTTCATAAAATGTATAAAGTTGCCCAATTTATTTTCTATGCATATTTTCTTCAATTAAATTAAATTTGTGCATTAATATATACGGAATTAGTTTTAATTATGCAATTTTAATTTGGTAAATTGCATGATTAATTTTTATTTATTTATTGTGCATGCAATTAAAATAATTGTGCTAATTTTTAGTATGTAATTACATTTACTGTTTTACAATTAAGTCTCTTAGTACAATTATTCCTTTATATACCAAATTATAAATTGAATAATTTATTACCTAAATTAGCATGTAATTTCAATTAATTTTGTTTAAATTTGAATTTGACCGATTATGAATTTTTTTCAAAATTCCATAGTTTATTATTATTTAATGCATGTAAGTCCTTAAAACTCCATTTTATTGAGTTTTCAATCGTTCTGAGCATCAAAACCCGATTTTTACACGTAAAAACTCATGTTTTAGCTGGTAAACAACCGGGTCCAATCCTGAAATGGGTCGGATTCTGTAGAGAAACCGGTTGAAATTGACCCGATTGGAGATATGACTTCATAAAATGTATAAAGTTGCCCAATTTATTTTTTATGCATATTTTCTTTAATTAAATTAAATTTGTGCATTATATATATGGAATTAGTTTTAATTTTGCAATTTTAATTTGGTAAATTGCATGATTAATTTTTATTCATTTATTGTGCATGCAATTAAAATAATTGTGCTAATTTTTAGTATGTAATTACATTTACTGTTTTACAATTAAGTCTCTTAGTACAATTATTCCTTTATATACCAAATTATAAATTTAATAATTTATTACCTAAATTAGCATGTAATTTCAATTAATTTTGTTTAAATTAATTAATAGCCTTTATGCATGCTGGATTTCGTTTTGAGCAATTTTATTTATTGTATGCCTAAATTAGTTAAGTTATACGTGCAAATAAAGTTTAAATATGCTAAGTTTGTATGAATTTAATTTTTTAATTAATTTTCATGCAATTAACGTTTAAATCATATAAACAAAATTAAATTGTATGTAATATTTTAATTCCCTTTATATGCATAAATTAATATTCCATGTTGAATTTTTATCAATATTCATAATATGTTCTCATTTAATAAATGTCTTAGTATGGACAATTAAGGTAAACTATGATTATTTAGAAAGTCAACATTAAGAGCATAAAATATTCACAATTTCATAAAAACTTAAGTGTGAATAATTCATAAAATTATGAATAATACATTGAATATTCATAAAACTTAATAATCAATAATCAATTTTGTAATTAACATAAGAAAGCATATGTACCGGACATTCCTTTGTCTAAGGAAGGGGTCATTTGTAATGAGGCTTAGCCCAATCGATTTCTGTCTCGTTGACTGCCTATTATGTTATTGTTTATTGTTTTTAGGCATTCGTAGAGCCTGATAATATGTATAGTGAACCATATAATCTTAAAATAATTATAAGAGTAGCCACCTCATCTTCAAGTACTTAAAATTATATATTAAATGGAATTGGATCACATTAAATACATAAATTATAATTAATTATATAGATATAGCAATTTTATCCCACATGGATTTGTTATATAATTAATTAGGATGTTATATTATATTAAGTTTCTTAATTTACCCACAGGAATTTACAATTAATTAAATTATCAAAATATATAAAGCCAAAGATATAAAATATCGAACCTTAAGAAATATTTTTGATAAAATCTATCATTCAAGTCTAAATGATTTCATTAGATTAAAGGTTTAGCCCATTGACAATTTTTAATATAATTAGATTCCCTCTTCAGCATCTTTCTACATTGATACAAGAATCAATGTACATACCAGAAGGCCAATGGGAGCAAAATTTGTTTCCTTGTCCTATATGTGGACGACATCCTACTTGCAACCAATGATAAGAGTTCGCCACATAAGATGAAACAATTCCTCTCTAAGAACTTTGAAGTGAAGGATATGGGTGATGCATCCTATGTCATTGGGGATTAAAGATTCATCGAGATAGAATCCGAGGCATCTTGTGTCTATCTCAAGAAGCTTATATCAATTAAGTCTTTGAGAGATTTCGAATGAGAGATTGTTCACCGAGCATTGCTCCTATTGTTAAGGGTGACAAATTCAACATGAACCAGTGTTCGCGAAATGATCTGGAATGAGAAGAAATGAAGAACATTCATTATGCTTCTGATGTTGGAAGCCTTATGTATGCTCAGGTCTGCACAAGACCTGATATTACATTCACTGTCGGAATGTTAGGATGCTATCAAAGCCCCGAGATTAGACTGTTGGAGAGCTGCAAAGAAGGTTATGAGGTACCCCCCAAGGTACTGAGGATTACAAGCTTATGTTTAGACGGACTAACAACCTGGAAGTCATTGGCTATTCAAATTCAATCTTTGCTGATGTTGACTCACGCAAATCAACATCAGGTTATGTATTTATGTTTGCTGGTGGAGCTGTGTCATGGAAGGAGTACCAAGCATATATCGACTGCTGCTTCCACGATGGAGGCAGAGTTCGTTTCATGTTTCGAGACTACATCACATGGTGTATGGTTGAGGAGTTTCATATCTGGCCTTAGAGTTGTGGACTCTATTTCTAGGCAACTGAGGATGTTCTGTGACAATCCAGCTGCTGTTTTCATGGCTAAAAACAATAAAAGTAGTAATTAAAGTAAGCACGTCGACATTACGTACCTAGCCATTAGAGAACGTGTTAAAGAAAAGAAATTGGTCATTGAGCACATTAGCACTGAATTGATGATCGTTGATCCCTTGACTAAAGGTATGCCACCACAAAAATTCAAGGATCATGTAGTAAATATGGGACTTGGTTCCCTTATGTAGTTTTCATTTATTATCAATTGTACAACTGAAGTTATTAATGAAACTCTTATATATTTTGATGTTTTCTCATATTTATATGCACTTTAATTTATTTTTGAGAAACATTTTTCTTCTTTGGACCAAGAATAAACATAGGGCTTATTCATAAAGAAATAATTGTCATATAAGGAAGATCATATTCGTTCAATAGAGGACCTATCGTCATGATTCGTGTAAGTACTACCTAATACATATTATCAATGGGGTTAAGTATGACATTGCATTTAAATGTAGACCAAGTGGGAGAATGTTAGAATATTTTCCAATAAATGATGGTCAACATTTCCATTTGTCAACTTTCTAAATT
>CAIGRP010112919.1:0-27828 GCA_903798385.1 Fraxinus cuspidata | reverse complement strand
CTTTGTTTTTTGGGGGGGGGGGGGGGGGGGTGGGGAATTCCTCTAGTAAAAGACCTTCGTGCATTGATTTTAGTGTATTTTAGATAAGATACTTTGAATCATAACTTGTCAAGAAAATTTCTAAGTGGGTGTATGTCTACGTCAATACGCACATATATCCATTATCTTTAGGAAACAAGTTACCCACAAAAATTTTGCATGCATGAAGAAAAATCTTAATGGAAAAACAACAATCATTATGCCAAAATGGGGCCATTATAATGTACTCTCTTTTTCAGACACGTGCTCATATGTCTTCTTGATTATTGTACTAAGATATCTTAATTGGTCCAAATTTGTTGGATTTCTTTTCAATGTTCAATCTTCCATGTTTTGACTAATATATAAATTAGCTAATTAAAAATGCATGCAGCTCTATTATATTATTTATGACCCACAATATAAAAGCTCCAATTATTCTCACAGTTAATTCTCTCCCCAGTCAAAATGAATAATGCTATCTCGCAGTTTAAGTGGCGGTGGGGTACTTTGAATAATGAATGAAGAGGTCCAATACTGTATAAATTGGTGATATATATCATTACTTTATCAAAATATAAAATGGTACATTAGGGACAAGTTGATAGGATCGTAACACACACACATACATATACACACACGTACTGAAAACCCAAAAAAATGTATTGCTTAATAGGCTTAATATCAAAAAAGGGGAATGCCAATTTTGGAAGAGAAGCAATATATAGGTGAGACAAGAAAATCCCTCCTTACCTATAGCTTTGATGTCTAGCGAAAGTATACACTTAGTCCATATACCTTTAATCTTAAGACAATGAATGAACCTACTCTACTCTAGGCCTTTGGACTATATAATCACGATAAGTATAGTAATCATCGCAAAAGTGAATCATATTCACAGATATATATATATATGTACTGCTTCTATGCCGTTTTCATGACTAATTTCAAAGATCACATGATCGAAAGTTAGTGATATGTCAATCGCCTACATAATATTGTTACCTTTATGATTTAAATTTATCGAGAATAAGATTCACTACCTGTAAAAACAAAATCACAAGATTTAACAAGTTGGGTGGCGGTAGGAGTGAAAAGACGTGCTTTTTGTAACTATATGATATTGCTTTAATGTTGTTTACGTAATTGGTTCTAAAATTCAAATGATGAAAAGTATGATATATCAATAGTATACATATAATTATTATCTTTATAATTTAAATTTATCAAGAATAAACTTCACTTCGACATTCTGACAAAGTAGGATAGAATAATGATACAATTTAACAAGTTGGGTGGTGGTAGGAGTTAAAAGACATGCTTTTTGTAAAGGCTAAAAAAATAAATCCAACATTTCTCTATGGACATGATACTAGCTAGGTTTGGTGTCCATCAATTTAAATATGTCAGCTCACGTGGCTGCAAAAACATGGACAAAATTATATTTTGTATAAGATGCTATCAGACAGTTTCAGTGAATAAAATCCTACTTTTTTTTCGAACCAACAAAAACAGTAGATTTTACCATCATTGTTTTACCCCTAAAAAATATTAAATGTTGACTGATAATATGCCATTCATAATTCATTCATTGAACATATTTCATGATTTAAATTGATAATTATGTTCATTAAGGAATAATAATTGATTGAAATATTTGCATGTAATGAGTTTCCAATTCTTAATTAAAGATATTTTGATAATTATGGAGTTGAGAAAGATTAAAAAAAATACAAAAAAATTATGGAAATGTGACTAAACTTAAAAGACACCTTACCATAATTGGATTATTTAGGCATGCTTGCTATATTGGGCTAAGTAATACGGGATTTATTCATTTGATGAATTTGGTTATTTAAATTTATAGTTAGTACAATAATGTTAAAAGACCAGCACGAATAATAAGGATCTGTTTGGCAACACTTTTGCTTTTGTAGAAGAACTTTATGAAGAATCTATCTTAGATCAACTTCCTTTAAAATCTCTTCAATCCTAACAACTCAATTTCAGAAAATTATTCGAACGTGTTAAAAAATAATTTCTAAATTTCATAAACAGTTTTTGACTTTTAAAAAGTCCTATTAAACAAATCCTAATAGGATTTTTGTAAATTCTTATTTTCTAAAATTTTTGTATTTTTAGAATGCTTGTTTAACATGAATATGCAATCTATTTAATAAGATTGATCAATACAATGAATGTGTTATTAATTTTTTTATTAATAAAATTTAATACTAATCAATTCACCTTAACAAATGGACCAAAAGTTACCCATTCCATTCACTTCCTCTTTTAATGTGGTATATTTCTGATTGAATAATGTTATTTATCATTGTGATGATAAAATATTGGTTATGTGTCAGTTTATATGGAATAATGAGATTGAGCAATTCAATTTTTATAAGAAATAGTAGGAGGGGGGAGGGGGGCGAGAGAAAAATGTGAGAAATAATGTATTGTTACATTACCGATATTCATACTTTGATCGTTGGCTTAATTAATTTTCTATACATACAAGTCTCTACTAGATGATCAATGTCCAATTTTGAGATGCAGAGTTGTAAGACAATATTTTAATCTTTTAGATAGAATGAATCAACTCGTATTATTCTTGGATCTTATTTGATGTTTTGTTCATTATGGTTACTCCTGCGATTTATCTCAGAAGAAACACATATTCGATCATAAACCCTATTAACATCACGAAGCATTTTGAAAGTTTACACTACGTTTTACCTAGAGAGTCTAAAGCTAATAACTAGAGAATGACTATAGAGAAGGCTCGCAAAGAGAAATAAGATCCTGTTTGGGATATCTTCTACTTATAGAACTATATATAGTGAGGAAGCCATATTTGGTCATAAACCTTATTAATTTTATAACTCGTTTGGAAAATATAGTTCACAACATTTACCTCGAGAGTCAAAAGCTCGCAACTAGAGAATGACTATAAAGAGAGATAAAGCCCTATTTGAGATAACTTCTGCTTTTTATAAAAGTGTTTATTGAGAAAGCATCTTGAAACAATTTCTTCAAAAACTCTTCTAAGCAAACAAAAAATTTTGAAAAAAATTATCCAAACATGTCAAGAAGAAACTTCAGTCTCAAAATCAGCTTTTGACTTTTAAAATGCACCGCCAAATGAGCGCTAAGTCGAATGATTTTAAATTATAAATAATTTTTTTTTTTAAAGAATTCAAAAGCAAGAGGAACAAATTCCCTCCAAATGATTGGGCAACAAAGCTCCCGCCAGCTTTCCTTCACCATTGCATCAGCACCTCATATTAAAGCATTCCCATTTACACTGTCTGCCAAAAATTCCCTTCATCGATTCCCCTTCTCTCTCTCTGTCTCTCTCTCTAAGATGCATACAACATATACATATATAAATTACGCAACACGCACATATATATATGTATAAAGTTGGATCTGTATGTGTAAGCCTCTCCTTTATGATTCACTTTCTTCTCGATAACTCATCTCTTTGGTGAAAAGGCGCTACAGAAGCGTGAAATTGACGTCCAACTTTGAGCAATTTACTGGTCAGTTTTCTCTGCAGTTACTGAATTCTATTGATATTTGTAAATATTTTGTTTTAGAATTTTCAGTTTAAAAACTGTCGAGGAATTTTGCAATTCGGTTATTGCTATGTTTTTTCAAAATTTTCTGTGAAAGTGGAAATGGATCAGTGTTGTTTGAAGACGAATATAGGATCGCAATGGGAAATAGGAATAAGCAGAAATCTCAAAATTAATTTAAGCAATTAATGAATGACGATGTTCGTATTAGAAAATTTGATTTAGATATTCTTATATGAATGCATCCTTGGTTTGCAGAGCTTGTCAATTGTGTATAATCGTTTAATATATGTATCCTTGATTGAGTGTAATTTTAACATTAATTGCCGTATGGTTAACACATTAAAGCCCCATCAGTAGGGTTTTACAGATAGTGATAGTCATTTCATCAATGGATGAAACTTTACTCGTTATATCGAAGTTACTGTGCGTTGGTAGATCGATTTAGCTGAGTTTTAAAAAAGGAGATAAACTTAGGGCCAAAGTTACTAATTGACCTAAGAAATTTGGCATAGTGGCGTGCTCGTGATTTGGTTTTTCCTACGGAGATACTATCTTTAGTAGTTTTATGGTGTCCTATAGTCGGAGGAATGATTTTGCTTCGATAAAATTTGGAGATATAGAGAGTGAAAATGTGATTTATTGGAAAGTTATTTCAAAACTGGATATGAAGCGTGGGAGTTTGGTTAATGTTTCAAATATGAAATGCTATCCTTAGTAGTTTTATGGTATCCGATAGTCGTAGGATTGGTTTTGCTTCGATAACATTTGGAGCTATTGAGAGTGAAAATGTGATATGTTGGCAAGTTATTTCAAAACTAGACATGAAGATTTTGATTAATGTGTCATATATGAACGTGATACATGATTCGAGGAAAGGGCAAAAGGAAGACAAGCAATAAGGCGTTCCGATATGAATTGTCGCTAAAAGAAATCATTGTATTGAGTTCCAAGTACCAACCCGACTTTGAATCTTATGTTACTTTACGTCCTTCGTTCTTGCTTATTATCATGAAGTAGTTGAGGTGTAAATGACTTTTAAATCACGGAAGGGTGAAAAACTAGAACAATGACAAGAAAGTGCTTCCACGAGTTTACATTTACCATCATCCATAACTTTGTTCAGGACAGAGACAATTGCGCGATCCATTTCATTCTCACCATCACTACCTTTAAGTCCCTTCAAGTTAAAGCCTTGAGAAAAAAAAGGTAAAAGACTAGTTTGAGGCTTAGATGGATCTACTAGGTGTAATCACATAAATTAATGAAGTTTACATAAGAAATCATATTTAACAAAGTCTCTTTCCCGGGATATGTTCCTTTAGTATCTTCACCTTTTTGACCCATGGTTGTTTTATGCACCAGAATCAACGTAAACCGCCTTAAATTTTTGAGTGAAAATTATTAATAGCTATAGACTATTTGTACATTCAATTTTATTCTATATATTTTGTGAGATTCACAATTACTAGTCATTTACGTACCACTCATTTCTATTATAAATTAAACCAATTATAAATAACTTTTAGAGATGTTATCGATTTAGAGAGGTTACCGGACGGACACTAGAGATATTTTTAACCAGCCAATGACATTCTAGTAATTTAGATGGTGAAGAATTATTCTCTTCACTGGACCCAGACTGACTGATTCTATGATTCTCTATGAAAACAGTGACTCTGGTTATTGTCTTTTACTCTGCTCGAATTTCTATGTTGCTATTGCATAGTCTTAATGGGTTTTCGTGCTTTATTACACACACCATAAGTTTCTCCACTTGCCTCTTTCTGGCAGAGAAAAGAACAACACTACATGCGGATCTTTTTTTCTATTTCTCGAGTTTTAATTGAATTGAATTATTCGTTAGAGTTTAATAAACTCTAATACCATGTTAAGATTTGAGCTTATTAATAAGAGCAATAAAAACCTTCAACAATCTTTGGAAATAATCTTTTTTTTATAAAAAAAATACTTGTAACCATGATTTTATTATTAAATTCATATATTAGGAGGATAGTTGTGCGTAGGCATATAGCTTAAGAAAGTCTAAATTTTTCAATTTGGCCTGCTTGTAAATAATTCTTGTTTCTGCTAAAGATGATAAAAATGGTAGTCTAAGTGGCTACGGTGCAAAATAATATTAGTTGGTTTTATACTCTAAAGTCAATTTTTTAAAAACAAAATTAGTAAAAGCTCGGGTGAGCCTAAGGTCTAAATGAGAGAAGTCCAGGTAGACTTTCCTCTCTGGATGGGTCGGGCTAAACCCCGTCTGAACTATTACGTTACAAAAATCCAAACTCTATATCAATTTGGTGCAACACCATTCCTGATTTTTAGAGGTTTTCATTATTTCTATTTATTTACCAATATAACTTAATTTTAATTTAATTATTATATTTATTTTATATTTGTAGTAAATTGTAATAAAGTAATAAATAATAACTATTGGATACATTAATATAAAAGTACTTGACAAAATATAAAAGTTATAAATTTGATAATTAGAAATTGAGAGGAAATTTGCATTAGAATAACATAAATATTAAGTTTCGGTTTGTTAGAAATTAAAATTCAGATTTTAATCTAAATTAAAGTCAACAATAAATTTTAACCACATATTTTATAAGAATTAAAACTTCTTAATCATACATTTTATCAAAATTTATTAAAAATCTGATTTTAACCACCAAACATGGGATAAGTGTAAGGCTTTTTTTTTTTTATAATAAATACAATATTTTAATTAATTATATATAATTTTTAAGTTATAATTATATTTTTGATCCAGGGCTAAATGTAATGCTTTTTTATTTTTAATAAATACAATATTTCAATTAATTATATATAATTTTTAAGTTATAATTTTAGCAGTAATATTGTTTATAATCAAATAATTTCTGAAATAAAATAATTGTTGAAAAATAAGAAAATATTATTCATTTTGTGTAATATTTGATGTAATGATTGGAGATGATTTTATATATTGATCAGGCCTCAGGGTTAGCCATAAGATTTTGGGTACCTATATTTTAAAATGGGTTTTTTTTCCCATTAATATTGTGCTTTTTAACTTACATAATAATAAAAAATTTAAATTTTAAAATTATTATATATAACAACAATTTTTTTGAGCCCCTACAATGTTGAGGCCCTTTGTAGTCGCGCACCGTCTGCGCACTCTCAGGGCCACTTCTGACAATGGTGTGGAAAGTGCATAAATTTACTGTTAATGGTTGGAGATGATCTAAGGAATCCTTAGGCACCTCTCTTCCACCACCTTACAGTTGGGCCCTATTTTTTATTTGTACGTTTTCCCTTCTTATAACTTCTAATTGAATTAAGTTTGACCTTATATGCTTGACGTTATAACACATAATGTTTGATACATTATTTTGGAGACAGCTAGATACTAATAAACTATTTCATGCCTATATGTTATTTTTTGTTTAATTTAAAATATTAATTTGCTCTAGGTAGTCTTCTAAAAAGTGTAAAATGTGATGAAACTTGGAAGGTTAAGCTTAGGAGAACCTAGGCGTTAAAAAGCATAAAAAAAGTTTTCTTATTTTAATATTATTTTAAATTTTTAAATCAATTTAAAAATTATGTAATAATTAAAAGAAAAAAACATAAAAAAGCTTTTATAGGCGTAAGTTTTTTTTTTTATAAAAAAAAGCTTTAAAAAAAAAGCAAGGTATTTTGCTCTAGTTTCGTGCCTAGGTAACGTCTAAGCGTCACTTTTAGAACACTGAATCTAGGTATTAGATAAGAAAATGTTTTATGTTGTACAAATTTGTCATATTTACGGTCTACTTGACATGACTTACTTTTTGTGGAAAAAATTCACGAGGGAGCTACTTTAATTTGTTTGGAAATTAATTTTTAAAATTTTTTTTAGAGTTTTTTAGCTTAGCGGTGCTTGGTCCTTGGAATCTTGTTATGACGATTTTCTTTTATTTTTAGGCATAATAATATTGCAGGTTATTTTATTGCCATTTGGTCTTCCTATGCACGTTATAAAGCTACATATGCGCACTCACTAGATATAAAGGAAAGAAGAATAGATTATTGGGTCATTTTGTGTTGTATTCACTGGAATTCCATCAACGATTATAGTAGGGATTGCATTTTGACTTTCATTTTCTCTCTGAAATTCAAAACTGTACATTTTAAGTTGACATCGCAATAGGACCCAGGGAGTTCTCTTTACTTATTGGTCAAGCTGAAAAGGATGCACCAATTGATTCCAATGTCTTGAGGACTCGTTTGGCATGACAGAGCTTCTTGAGTAAGTTGTTTTTATTTTTATTTCAAAACAAATTTTTGAAAGAATTTTCAATTTTAAAAGTAATTTTAGAGGAAATTGCATTTAACCAACTTTCTCTAAAAACTTTTTTAACTAGAAAAAATATATTCATAAAATTAGTCAAACGGATTAAAATAACTTTTGAATCTCAATAGTCATGTCTAACGAACACTAAGTCAAATAGTGTTCAATAAAAATTTAAGCTAGTTTTAATCAATTGTAAATAGAATTGCATATCTATTACTTTTTATTTATTGACGATGATTAAATCAGCAGCCTCTTGGCCAGACTTATTTTTCAGTAGCTAGAATGATTATTCTAGGATTTTCTTGCAACTTGACTTAGGTACACCAATTTTCGCGTACATTCTTGCATTTAAATTAAATTATTTTTCTAAATATTTTGCCAGACTAGAGAAAACATTTATGCTTTCAAGAATTAATATTTCCTAGATTTCAAGAATATACTCTAAAATGAATACATTCAGAAATCAAAATCCCGAGCCACCTTATGCTACATTCGCCGGCACTATAAATAATTTAGCTCCTGATTATCATTAAAATGAGTTTTTTTATGGAAAAAATGTTTTAGAATAGTAATTTTTTGAAAAATATGTGGTTAAAAAATAATTATTTTATTTGAATTTACGTGCAAAATAATGTGATATTGAAAATAAGTTTAAGAAAAAAGAGTTTTGTTTTAATAAATGTTAAATATGGACTTAATTAAACTAATTATGCACACTACACTATAAATAATAAATCTATTTGTTACGCCATCGAAGACACGGATCAATTTTCTCACAGGTGTGCACACACGCTTACGTCCATAGGTTTAAAGAATTTTAGGTAGCAAAATATTTGCAATAATTGTATCGCCTTTCGAGCCAAAATTTCCTTGGTTCCATCTGCATGGCTGTGATACGCATTCCTTGTAAAGCTTCCACGAGGATTCGTCTTCGAATTCTCTTCGTCCCTGACTCCCTGGCCATCTCTCTCTTTGCCACCCGGAAAATCTTTCGACCACCATTACAATTTTTGTCTTTTAAGCACCGATTCATAGTTTTCATTTTATTCTATTGAGTATTTTATAATTTCAAGAGCATTTGTAGTTTTGATCAAATACGGTGAGGCTTTTAATCTATTTGGCATTGTATTGCTTTGATTTTGTGTTTCTTGAATAGGTTGCGCTTTGATTGAGCGGCAATTTGATATGGGTTTCGAGTTATTTCTTGATTAAAATAGAATTTTTGATGTGTTTGACATTGATGTTGATTTTTACTTAATTTTTTAAGCTCTGAATTTTGTTTTATATGGTTTTAAATTTACTTCCGACTGGTCCTAAACTCCATGATTTTCCTGCATGCAATCTGTTTGTGTTTTACCATTTTTAAAATCTTCAACTAAAAATCTCAATTTTATCCTTTCCTTCTCTAGCATTTGTCCTTTCCTTCTCTAGCATTTGGCTATGCATGTATTTATGTACATGTTTGTTTATCCACACAGATAAGTACATCATACTTTAATCGTCTCTTCTTCTTATGTATTGAACTGAACTTGCGGTACTTCATGAATTTATATAACGTGGGTTATTAAAATTTTCGATTCTAGTGTTGGGGCCCTGATGGTAGACCCCATTTTCCACCTCACACAATTCTGTGGATCCCATATTCTTTGTTATCTCTTTCTTTATACCCGTCTATCTTTTCTGGTATTGGTAAGTATGCAATATGACTTTAAATATCGACAGTCACTATGGGAGAAAAAAAAAAGAATCAATATTACTTCTACGGAATTGTATACTTATTGTTTCTTCATATTTACAAATTACAAGAATTCTGGCGCTGTTACATCTCAATTTGTGCTAATCAAAATGCAGGGCAATTGCTTTCGGGGACACTCGAACTGTATTGAAGTCCATTTAGGAGGTCTTGTTCTGAACTGCCCTTATGCCTGGGAACAAGTATAACGACAACTCACAAGTCCCTAACAGTCGAGTGGCGAGGCTCGTGAGAGAAAGAGAGCTGAGAAGAACCAGCAGAGATTCTTCAAATGATGTTACTGATGGCATCAGAGAGTCCGAGATCTCTGGGCATGATATTTCATTACCTCCCAACTTTGAACAATATTTGGAAGCAGCAGCAGCGCAGGCGATTAATGGGGCACGGGAAAGGTCTGATGGAATGCCTAACAGACAGAGATTGTTAGTGGTTGCAAATAGACTTCCTGTGTCTGCAGTTCGGAGAGGCGAGGATTCATGGTCACTAGACATAAGTGCAGGGGGTCTAGTAAGCGCTCTTCTCGGTAAGCATTTTGTCTGATTTCTTCTTTTTCATATCACTTGTTCGTTTCATTTTACCTCATGAACTTAACTATGATTTTACATGTTCATTTTTTGCCACTTTTGGTCTGATACCTGTGTCACTTAATATAGGCGTGAAGGAGTTTGAGGCACGATGGATTGGGTGGGCAGGCGTAAATGTGCCAGATGAAATCGGGCAGAAGACCCTCACTAAAGAGCTAGCTGAAAAGGTGAATAATTGTTTTTTGGTGTAATTTAATTCTTCAATACACTGAGCATCTTTTGGCGTTCCTGATTTTGGAAGTATAGATATTAGATTTTTCTGTAGTGTAATTGAGCACGACATTACTGTTTTAATTCTCTTGTCATTCACTGCAGAGGTGCATCCCTGTTTTCCTAGATGAAGAAGTCGTTCATCAATATTACAATGGCTATTGCAATAACATATTGTGGCCCCTCTTCCACTACCTTGGTCTTCCCCAAGAGGATCGACTTGCAACTACCAGGAGTTTTCAGTCACAATTTGCTGCGTACAAGAAAGCAAACCAAATGTTTGCTGACGTAGTTAATGAACACTATGAAGAGGGTGATGTTGTTTGGTGTCATGACTACCATCTCATGTTTCTTCCCAAATGTCTGAAGGAATACAACAGCAAAATGAAAGTTGGGTGGTTTCTACATACACCCTTTCCATCATCTGAAATCCACAGGACACTACCATCTCGAACTGAGCTTCTACGTGCAGTTCTAGCAGCCGATTTGGTTGGGTAAATCTGTATTATCAAATTAATATTTATAACATTTATCTTTTTGCATGGTCTGTGATGGTTGTAACTGCAAATTCCTATCTGAAGATTACTGGGGACGTACATTCAGAATTGGGATGGCATGTATTGCAGTTACTGCTGGAGCTCTCTTAGGATCAATTTTGCTTATATATAGCCCCTCTTTGGTTTAGATAAAAATAAGATGTTTAATAGATATTGATAAAATGTATGAAATGTGTGGTTGAAAAGTTGATAAAAGTTGTGAATCCCATAAAATATGTTGTTAGAAATGAGTTTGTGAAAAAATGAGTTTTAGAAAATGAGGGCCAAATAGGGTCATAATAAATTCTGATAAATAATTAAAGAAATCTAAAAAATTAATCACTGTTCAACGTCTCAAAATCGTTACTTTCCAAAAAAAAAAAAAAATTTATATATTTGGCAGTTTCTTTAGCATTGTTATGATTACATAATAATTTCAATTTATATGTTATTGCTTTTATAGATGGGTTTTGTGTGTCAACTATGTTATTTGATTTTGTGTGTCAACTAATTTATATAATGATGTAAAAATGCACGTCTTAATAAGTAAAAATCAAATTGTCCACCAGGTTTAAGTGATCTCATAAGATGTGCTTTTTATTTTAAATTTCTCAGGATCAAATTATAATTAAGGTCCTATGCATAATCCTTGTATTGAGTTGCCAACATAAAGCATTGTGTTCCTTGATCTATCACAAGGGCAAGTTCCCCAGCAATCTACAAAGTGTCATGCCTTCAACTAATGTATTCCTCTTTATATGCCCCAAATTAATATTGCAGTCGTAACACTTGCTACTCCATTTTCATGTTCATGATATACTGGACCATTTGGTACATGATTTATTTTGCTGAAATATGATGGTTGGTCTCCGTGTTTTATGTGCCATTAAGAATTTCTTGTAGAATCACTAACAAATCATTATTATTCCTTATTTCCAGTTTCCACACATATGATTATGCAAGGCATTTTGTTAGCGCCTGCACTCGTATTCTTGGACTTGAAGGTACCCCTGAAGGAGTTGAGGACCAAGGGAAGCTAACTCGTGTGGCTGCGGTCTGTATATATTGCTCTGTTTTTTATGAACAATTTGTTTCTTTTAGATTATTGTGTCCATATTCATGTTGCATGTTTGTCCTATAAAATTTCTACCCCAAATTGATGAATAAGTCATCCTTGTCTCATATTATTTCTCTCCATTGGTGAATCCAGTTCCCCATTGGAATCGATTCAGATAGGTTCATTCAAGCACTTGAGGTTCCTCAAGTCCGGGAACACGTTAAAGAATTAAAAGAAAGATTTGCTGGAAGAAAGGTTATGGTTCTCTCTGTCCTCCCCTCCCCCACCCCACCCCCATGCGTGTCTTTTCCAATGCCTTTGTCTTCCCTCACCAGACTACAGAGGCTAACTTGTAAATGGTTTTTTATTTGATAAAATTTGGGTCCTTTTATTAATATCATCAGTAATTTTGAAAAAGAGAAGTTTAAGTCACTTATCCAAGCAACTTTTACCCATTAACACTTATGCTGAGTTTGAGTATAACTTGATTCTTTTCTATTTTCCTACATTTCCTTCCATCTGTAGCTTGTGGTCTTCTTGGAAATTAAATATATTTGTTCAATGACTTCAATTATTATATATTCTCACAGGTAATGCTAGGTGTGGATCGCCTCGATATGATCAAAGGAATCCCTCAAAAGATACTAGCATTTGAAAAGTTTCTTGAGGAAAACCAATACTGGCGTGATAAGGTGGTTTTGCTGCAAATTGCCGTGCCAACAAGAACTGATGTTCCTGAATGTAAGGTTTTCTTCAGGCTTACTCTTTCTTTCCTTTCACCTCCCTTTTGTTTTCCAGTCAATTTACAGGTTTTATTTCTTTTCTTCCTAGGATGATGACATTTCATTTAGTCTCTCTTATTTGTTCTCCACAGATCAAAAACTTACAAGCCAGGTTCATGAAATTGTTGGACGGATAAATGGCAGATTTGGATCTTTAACTGCTGTCCCAATTCATCATCTAGTGAGTATATACCGGTCAAATGTCCATAATTTAGTTTATATTTCTTAAATCACATGTATTTAGATATTTAAATTTTAGATGGTTATTTTCTGTAAAGTTTTAAACGTTAACCTCTAGTTGCAAAACATTTTCTCTACTTTACTATAGCTCTTCATATTGCAGTCAACATTTTATGATATTTTTAGCATTTTCCATTCATCATATGCTTAAGCGAGAAATGTTCCTCTTCTAAATTCCGTTTTTCTGATAATCCAGTTCTAAATTACTCTATTCTATGATCTCTAAGAGTCCATAAAATACAAATTTTTTGCTAATCTGTCAAAATATATTTTTCTAATCTCAGATATCAGTAGTTTTGAATATCATGCCAGTTTTAGTCTAATATTGGGTAAAACAAACAATATTATGTGCAGACGGATTTATATACTCAGCTATCTTTACAACTTTTAACTATGGCATGCCTGTCATCTTCCATGCTTGATTTGCAGTTGACTTCTAGACATTTCAGTTTTCAAGTAGATTCTTAAGATATTTGAATCTAATTGTTATTTGTTTGCAGGATCGTTCTCTTGACTTTCATGCCTTATGTGCATTGTATTCTGTCACTGGTGAGCAGGAATGATTATCATAGCCCATAATCTAAATTCTTATTTATTTATTTATTTATTTTTCACAGAACAAAATATTTCTGTCAGTTTTTCATATTTTATAACAAGCAAAAATTTCTTGGCTTGGCCCAAAAAATGGGGGATCAAGATTTTGCTTCATGCTTTTTCTTCCTAATGTCTGTTTCACCTTGAGTTTCAATTGTCCAGTTATCTTTAATTGCGATGATCCTACATTACACCTCAATGCGACTTCGGTCATTCAATATGATGTAGCTGACTTTCTTGGTTCCTCAGGCATCTTAATTATGTAATATTAGATCTTTATTTCTTCAATTTTGATATAAAATGCTTTGTGTAAATATTCAGCCCACTTGAAGGTGGGGAACTTGAAATTTTTGACAGTTTTCCTTTTTTCCAAATTTAGATTTCGGTTCGTGTCAAACTTGAGTACTAGGAAGTAGACTAGATTCTCCAATACTCATAGTTTTGCAGCATAGAATAGTGGTTGAGCTGGAAAAGTAGAAAGAACTCAATTCTGTTACAATTTACTCTTTACCAATTAATATTTTCATGCCTCAAATTCATATGCTAAAAAAGTTAAATATAATGGTTAGCTAATTACTCCGTTGCCTGCCTAAACCTGCACTAAAGCAACCTGGTGATATTTTTGATGTTTGACTTGATGAGTCAGATGTAGCACTTGTTACATCTTTGAGGGATGGAATGAATCTCGTCAGCTATGAGTTTGTGGCGTGTCAAGATTCCAAAAGAGGAGTTCTCATCCTCAGCGAAGTAATTATCACTCCTCAATTTTACTTGCACTCAGCTTTTATTATTTCATGATAGTTTGTAGTTGGGTTGCCCACACACACAAATTACTATTTTTAATGCTGCAGAAGGTTTTATTTTTTATGAAAGAATTTATAAGTAGGAGGTCAGGTATTTTAATTTATAGAAGCTCAATACTGGTATAATGGTATTTAACTCTCCTCACTTTTTTCAGAAATTGAATAAAATACACAGAATAAATTATTCACAACCTAGTGATGTTTAAATCAGTCTCCATCTCTCATGTAACTTTTTGATAGTTCCTATTGTCGTGTTATAATACTGTATTTCCACAATCTTGGTATACTTTCAGTTTGCAGGAGCAGCACAGTCTCTTGGTGCTGGAGCAATTCTCGTAAATCCCTGGAACATCACAGAAGTAGCTGCTGCCATATACCAAGCTTTGAATATGCCTGCTGAAGAAAGAGAGAAACGTCACCGCCATAACTTTAACCATGTGACCAATCATACTTCTCAACAGTGGGCTGAATTCTTCGTAAGGTTTGTGAAAGTTAAGAGTGATCATCTTGTATCATTTAAAACTTCGAGAAGTGTCCTTTTGCTTGATCAGCTAAATTTAGAAGACTTTAACTGGAATAATGATGCTCGAACTTTAATATATTACCATGTTTAGGTTCAGTTATCCTTTTTAATTATTTTTACCTTTTCTGAACTTCAACTTATGCAAGTAATTTGGGTGTAATTTCCTGTCTTGAGTTGGAATGTGAAGTGAAAATGAAGTTTAGTAGCACCTTTTTTTTCTTGACTATAAAATCAACTATACCGTGAACACTTGGAATGTGAAGTGAAAATGAAGCTTAGGAGCACCTTTTTTTTTTCTTACTTACAAAATCAACTATACCGTGAACACCCTTGCTTCTTTTTTTGAGTAAATGCAAGTAAATAGATCCGAAACATATAAACTGCGGACAATCCTGCTGTGGTCCAAGCTATTATTGCGAAAATTGGCGAATACAACCAACTATCATTAAGAATTTCATCTTTTGACCAAAAACAAGCAAGAGGTGGAATACCAGAAAGAGAAAGTATACCTAATAAAAAAGAAATTTGGGTAATTGGTACATGTTTTGTTAAACCACCCATAAGAACCATATGCTGAACATTACCAGGAACTCAAGGATATGTTTGTGAGTTCTTGTAGTTTCCATGATATCCTCTGCAGGCATTGGCAAAATGTAATTACATTGTCTATGGTTATGCAGTTTTAGACTAATGCAATAGCTATGAAAAAAACCTATCAGTATACTCTCATCTTTCTATTCGAGAGAAAAGTGGAAATGTCTTCTAATATCCAGGAGAGTCGGATCAATAGCATTTCCATAATAATATGAGTTTTGGATTTTGATTCCAACATTATCAACAGGACATGATGGTGGGAACCATTTTCTCTTCATTTACATCAGAACCCTGTTGAACCTTATTTTTTTGGACTGGGAAGGAGTGTAGAAGAGAGAATCAGTTATTTTTTGCCAACACAGAGCTAAGAGTTTGGTAGCAAGTTATTTGATGGAAGGCTGCAGGTTAGGTACATCCCTGTTGCCTTTTGAAACGACTTGGGTCCTGAGATCAAGTAGTTCGATACTCAGAGGCTTCAGATTAGGTATGCTTTATAGGTTCAGAAAGAAAATGGTTGTCAGGACTTGGTTTTAGGATTTCGAGAAAAAATCATGTTCATCTCCGACTTCTTTTCTGGATTTGCATGATTCTCATATGGAAATCCGATTCTATAGGAAAATGATAAGATGGTTATGCATGCAAATCAAGAGACATAACCGTGTCATGTTCTTATTATGTAAAGGTACAATAATGAGAATTTTCGATAGTTACTATGACCTTTAGGGTTGTTGTTAGATTTTAACTGCGATGTTTCCGTCATTAACCCAGTAATTTACTTCTATGATAGGCAACCCCCCTTCCCCTGGCGCTGTTTTCTTCAATTTGTTTTGTACGCTATGTTTGTTTTAAACAGGTTTGTGGTTATTAAGTGGATAGTCATTTCCCTTCTTGCATCCATCACAAATGGAAAGAAAAATAAAAGGATAAATAATGAGTAATTAATATAAGTATGATAGAGAGAAAGAAATTACCCAACCTGCTTTAACCTGAGTAAAATATGCATGGGCCCTTTTTTACTAACGCTTGATATTATGCCCAAACCTGATGACATGAGACCTGCTTGTTCGGCAATCTTAAGTTTATTAGGATATCATATAGACCATTTATGCTTTATGGTACAGGGCATTGAATAATTAAAGATAAAATCTTTAAAAGGTAAACTTAGCAAAGATGAGAATGATTAGTTGGAAGTGTGACTATACTAGATGGACAAACAAGAATAGTATTTATGCCAACAAGAGTAGGTGACACCAATTAAGAATAAGTTGGGGGGGACGACTATTTAGGTTGTTGGAGCATGCCTTCTATAAACCTGAAAGAGCTCATGCTCACAACAATAATGCTACCCCCAATATAGCACGTTTAAAGAGGAGGAGCTATTCCACAATTAACATGTTGAGATTCGGTGAAAGATTTGATTTCATGTATCTTCTAGTAGATGCGGTGACTGATTGAACGAGGTTCTGATAAATGATTGATGTTGTCAACCTCAAATTTATTAGAATAAGGTTTAGTTTGTTGTTGATTTTATCATCCTCAAAATACTTTAGACCATCTATGCTTTGTTGTAACAAGTGTTGGGCTCTTAAAAGACAAGATGTTCATAAGATGGATGTGTGACCATATCAAAATAAATAAGATAAGAAGTGTGAATATATCAACAGTGGCAGTAGTACAATGGAGGTTAAGGGGAGGTCAACTTAATTGATTGAGGCAGGTCTTGCTGACATTGAACGTACTAAATAATAGAATGAGAGCTAATAGAGAGGGGAGAAATGGAGAGGAGAAGCAGGAAGAGAATGGAAAGAGAAAGAAGAGAGAGAGTGTGTGAGATGGGGAGGGAGAATTAGGGAGAGAATTTCTTTTGCATTCAATAATCAAGTATGTCTAATTCAATATCATTAACCCTCTTTATATAGGGTTTAACTTGACCTAATTGAGAAACACAATAAAGAAATAAAATCTAATTTGACTCAAAATATAAAATCAAAATAATTTGAAATTAAGTAACTCTAAACATGGCAAGTCGTCAATAACATATTTAGAATATCCATAACCTGTACAATGTTTAGATAGCTAGGTGTTTCACCTCTATGAGGTAAAGCGTCAAGTCATAATTCTTAAAACAAACCAATGAAGTAATTCGAAGAATATAAATACAAAAATATACTCATATTTATTGAAATGTTGTTTTGTTTTTATTTAATTTTGTACTACTATTTTTTCCTTTTTCACTACATGTTACTGCATTTATTTCAAATTCCATATTTTGAATTCTCCTATTTGAGCTACAACTTTTAGACCACTATATGAATCAATTGGATCAGGATCTAGAATAGGTTGAGTTTGTACGACAACGCCTACAAACCCACAAACTCTCACTTAATGAGTATGAGGCTATGGTGCAAGTCCCTTACCCTCGTGCGACTCCTCACATCATATACGTTGCACATATTGTGCCTCCAAAGTTACGCTTGCTCACACAATTGTAAGCCCTTCCTAAAGTCGTGGGGATTGTCTTCCATACATAGATAGAAGAAGGGCTCAACCTCCAACCAGCTCGAATATGCAACTTTTTCTAGTTATTGTAGAGAGACCTACTATATATAATCTTTAAAAAAATTATAATAAAATAAGTTCACAATACTAAAAAGTCTAACTTGCAAAAACATAAAATAGATCAATAAAGTACAAATAATAAGTTTTATAATTAGTGATCACATAACAAAATACCCTTCTACTATAAGTAGAAACTCTTGGAAATTGACTCAAATTTATTTTGGTAAACATAAAAGAAAAGGAAGTGTTATGAATGGCATCAACACTATAATTAAAAGTTTATGGGCCAAAAGGGTTCCATAACCAAGTGATAATAAAAAGGTGACCTAAATCACCTTATATAAGTGAACAAAGTTGGCAATTTCATGGACCAATTTGTGGCTTTAAATGGCAGAAAGAAATAAAGGGCTTGGGAACTAAAACTACGTAACAAGTTAAGTTTTGAAGCGTTTTAAATCTGCACCTTGTTAGAATTATAAAGGTGCGGAATACAGAGATCAATTTATGTGGCAGTGAAGCTTACGACCTAAGAGAGGGAAAAGAGAAGAAAGTGAACATATGCGCGAATGGACTCGTGTGCACGCGTTGAGTGTAATTAGTTTTGAGTAAAAAGAGAGTCGTACATGAGGAGCACAAAGAGATTTTCTGGGTGTAGAGAGATTGAAGGAAGAGAAACCGAAAAAATAATACATGCGTGTGTGCTGTGTTGGGTGCTTTATTTTTGTGCTGGGAGAGTTTGAGGAAAATTTTTGGTCGATCTATGCTAATATCGTTGTAGATTTTTTTCCTTCAATCACTTTCTTTTTATGAGTAACAGCAGTCGGCAAATCCATTTCCCTTATTCTTTTACCGGAATACGCACTGCCTACATTGCTACAATAAATGATTTAAAATGAAGTTCTTATAGGAAAACGGGTCTTTTAGGCTAGGCCTAATTTTGATGTATCATGAGTTGATGTCATCGGAACTATTCTTGTAAAACCGGATTCTCCTTCCCTCGTGGTCATCATCGGTTAGCCAATCTACGTTTAATTAGTGTTTTTCATTTTTCATTTTTCGATGCACGTTGTGGCAATTTGTTCCCAACAACTAGTATCAAAGTCCACACTTGACAATAATGGCAAGGTCAAAGTTCATTGGAGTTGTGGTGATGGAACTCAAGAAATCCCTTCATTTAATCTACATTTTTCTATCCTTTAGCCTACAGGCAATAGGGAAATGAATTCGCTGATCTTCTTCTAGTGTGATTTCAATCAAGATTCCAGACTTAAACATGACATTAGAAGGGACAAATCCTTATTCATGAGTTAGAGCTTTCGGAGTCGCAACGAGGTAGAGCTTGGTGATCACGTCACACCAATGTAGAACTTTGGTGATTGAGTCACACCACATTGCTAAAGGGAATAAAGATACTTGATTTCCCAATCATCCTCATCATCACAATGAATTTCGTCTCATTTCTTTGTTTCTACGGAATTCTTTGTATGTTATTCTGAGTCATAATAGGTAGATTTATTTCTAAGAAGACTATTTATATAACTTTACCCCCGCTTTCTTTGTTTATCTAGCCAAATTGGAGTTTGGTTTTCCTATTCCTAGTGATAACAAAATGCTGCTATCTCGAGATATCTTATCGGTCCCTCCAGAAAAATGGATATCTCCATGATATCCTCCACTTGCACTAGTGTCTTCTCTATTCCCTTTCCCGTAAAGGTAGAAAATGAAAAATATAAAGAAAACCTGAAAAGATTATAGGTAGCAAAAAAAATAAAAATAAAAACCAAAAAAATTTAAGATCAGTAATAAGATGCCAAGAAAAGACATGACAAACAGACAAACACTTAAGTTTCCATGAGACGTAAATCTCTCGAGCAATAGTTAAGGAGAAGGTTTTGAGACATTTAACGAAAGTCTCAGCTATAGCGAAACTCGAGGTGAAAAACTTAAACACATATTTTAGTGAAAGATTCAAGTTGAGCAAGACTCCTACAAACACTTTGAGAAACTCTTGCTCACAAGAGAAATGCTATACTACTAGAACATATTAGATAAGGAAGGTTATCGCCAAATAAACATGACCTAATGTGGTTTGCTGGCGATTTAATCGCATTGAATCTTCCAATAAATGTAGCTATGTATTGAATGTAGTAGTGAAAAATTTACATGTTGCTGAACTCAAATCTACTGATTAAGGCTTAGTTTGTTGTAGTCCCCAAGATTATCTTAATCTAATCAATGCAATATATACCTTTATTGTCGTTAACACATGAAATTGACATAAGCAATACAACCAAATGTGGTTTGATGTGTGACTTTGGGCCAACAATATGTATAGTCTTACTGCAACCACCCTATTTGGAAACATTTTTGGAGAGTTGCAGAAGCCTGTCGATTACTTCTTAGATTATTAGGCTTTGGGCATCTATCTTAGCACGGAGGGGAAATGCGTAACTTCTGACAAACCTAAATTGGAGAGCATACATAATAACCTGGAGTAGAAATTTGTGGCACATGTTTATTGTATAAAATCACAAAGAAAGATAGTAGGAATTCTGAGGGTCAATTCTTTATATTTGATTTACCTATGCTTGTGTGAATGATCAACTTGCAAATATTAGCTGCCTTTTTATTTGCAGAGAACTTCTGCATGGTAAATTAGTGTTGATGGTAGAACAAAGGCGATTGTCCTGATATGAGTTAAATGCCCTGGGATTATCAGTAATTAACAAATCTTGTTGGCATATATGATGGATTTTCCCAAAACATTTCCATAATAGACAATGGAAAATAGGAAGAAATAAACACAATTCCATTTTGGAGTATTTTTTGTCTGAAGGGTTCAAGATTAAAGTGGAATACCTATAGAAAGCAGTCTAATACCATTTTGGAGCGTGAAATGATGTCACACTAGATAATTAGTCTCGTAACATATGATAGATAGTTAGACAGAAACAATGCAACACCAAACGTCATGATACATTCAGTAAATTATTCATATTGAGTAAAGACTAGCATTATTTTGTAAAGAGATCGTTTAGCATTTCGATGTATCATCTGGGATCCATTCACCTGTTTGTCTCTACATGTTTATCTGGATCAAGAACTAGTTTGACACAAAACTGCTATTTGAAAATATACTATTTCGAATGGAGAAATTTTGCCAAGTTTAACTACCGTATCCGATTACTGGGTGAATGAGTTGTAACTTTTGATTTTGGTTTTACATAGTCACTGAATTGAATTTTTTTTTTGCAGCGAACTAAATGATACTGTTATAGAAGCTCAGCAGAGAATAAGACAAGTTCCACCCCAGCTTGTTTTCAGCGATGCAATCCAGCGCTATTTGCAATCTAATAATCGATTACTTATACTGGTATGCTCCATTCCTTTCATTCAGTTCTGAGTTTCAGAGATTTTATTGAGTTCAACATTAGTTCTGGATGAAAATTTCCTTTTTCTTATTTGAGATAGGAACTAAAATTTCTAGTTGCAATTCCTTCTTGCTTGTGTAGTTTCTCAGTAAACAACATCAGAATATCTGAATAGATATAATCAGGGAGGGCCTTCAGATATACCCTTTAGCTACTATGAGCAAGTTTGCTCTTATTTTTCCTAAAGCGGTTTGTTGCCAATGTAGAGTACATTTGTAATTTTAAGTTTCTCTCTGTTTTCATTTTATTTTTTTCTGCTGCATATTTTTTTCTTTTAATGACTTCATATTATGAACTTGTTATTTAAATATTTAGTTAAAGTTACCATGACAGGTCAAAGGCCTTGACTGAGTTATTTTCTTCCCTCCCGCTTTCAGGGTGGTGAATGGGGAGCTTCTCACTAATAAGCTTTGCCATTTAAACCACTGACATGGCTTGGAAAGCCTTTACAGTGAGTTTTCAAAATGATACGGCTTTTGATGGAGTTGTGCATTTAGTTGATGGTAATTATATAACCAAAAGTCCATCAATTCAAGGCAGAAGTAAGCACTGATCTGGAATAGGATCAACTAATACAAAAAAGTGGCAGACAAGAGGGACACAAACCTGAAAACGTTAATAATAGGAAATTGCAGAAAACTTGCATCTTATTCTGTAGGTGTTAAATAGCAGCAAAAATATTTCACGAATATTAGTATCTTTTTTTGGGGTGTAAAAAGTAGATTATCTTGCCATTGAAAGAAAGGAAGATCGCTGATTTTTAATCATATGATTGAAAGCATGTTCTAATTACTAACCGATTGTTGTTGGATTTCTCCTGGGACTTAATTTCTTTGGATCTTATTGAACTAATTTCAATTAACCTTCACATTAAATGTGTCAACAAACAAATAAAAATTCAAGACTATACAATTTTATGTAAAATATATCAGAACTGCAGAGAGTGTGAGTACAGGCTGGATTCTAGGCCAACCAAATATGCTGGGTGGTAGTATAGCATTAGCTTCACTCGCTTGAGAACTGAGATGATTTCCAAATTGGAAATCTTTAAGCCTCTTCTAGAAGCCATTGTGTTTTAAAAACTGTAAAGAAGATCTCCTAAAAAAGGATCAGATATACAGAAATTGTGATGACATTTATGCCTAGTCTGATAGAAATACACTATTATTATTATTATTATTATTATTATTATTATTATTATAGATTGTAGTTTTATACCAGACTATTATCATAAAAAAACATCAATATACATTTTAACTTGTTTGTTAACAATCAGGGTTTCAATGCTACACTAACTGAACCAATCGACACTCCTGGAAGAAGAGGTGGCGATCAAATTAAAGAAATGGAACTGAAATTGCATCCTGAGTTGAGAGAACCTCTGACAAAGCTTTGCAGTGATCCAGATACAACAATTGTAATACTCAGTGGAAGTGATAGGAATGTCTTAGATGATGTACGTCAGCTACTCTTCTCTGGCCTTAAGTAATGCCTTTACGTTCCATCTTGAAGTGGTTGCTTTTGCAGAACTTTGGTGAGTACAATATGTGGTTAGCAGCTGAGAATGGAATGTTTTTGCGTTCCACAAAGGGAGATTGGATGACAACAATGCCAGAGCATTTAAATATGGACTGGGTTGACAGTGTAAAGGTATGTGATACTTTGGTTGTATCTTCTCAATGTCCACATTGAACCTCTAAATAACTTGGTGCATTTCCCATAATTCAGCATGTATTTGAGTATTTCACTGAAAGAACCCCAAGGTCGCACTGTGAGCGTCGTGAAACTTCACTTGTGTGGAACTACAAGTATGCAGGTAACAAGTTCAAGAGTATTGTGTTGTTGCTAATTTGTTTGTCTCTTTGTTCATTGCTTTTCTCTCACTATAATCTCAGATGTTGAGTTTGGAAGATTGCAAGCTAGAGACATGCTGCAGCATCTTTGGACCGGTCCAATTTCTAACTCATCTGTAGATGTAGTCCAAGGAAGCCGCTCTGTTGAGGTGCGAGCTGTTGGTGTTACAAAGGTAACTACATCTCTAATAATTGAAATTTTGGATTATCTGTGTGAAGCCTTGTTGGCAGACACTCTTCATTTACAAAATAATTTTATATTTCTGATATTTTTCTCCCTGTGCTGTGTACAGGGAGCAGCAATTGATCGTATACTTGGAGAGATAGTTCACAGTAAAGCCATTTGTACTCCAATAGATTATGTTTTGTGCATAGGGCATTTCTTAGGAAAGGTATATTTTCTCATCTTGGTGACTACAAGGTTTATATTACAATTACAATCATCACAGTGGGTTCAGCATTTTGTGCTTTCAACTTGGTCAATTTACCAAAGATTTTCCGCGTTAACTTTACAGCATTAGGACTCTGATATTCCAACTGGCTAAGTACTCCAGGAAATGTGTATGTTTTATTTCCTAAGAATCTGTGAATCACCTTGAAATCCAACTTCACACGGTGTGAAGTACTACAACATGTAGCTGGAAATTTACCTAATAAAGCAGTAGGTTGCAAAAATATATCTTGTAGCTTTGATATTATAATGTATATATACAGAATCTATTGAAATTTATAAACTAGTGGTATACATGTTAAGAAACAGAAATATAGACATCTACACTGAGCCTTCGATGCCACTTGAAGAGTTTCAATTTCTCTCAAACTAACTGTTTCTAAATGTATGTTCATGTAGATTTCGCTGCAGGAACTAGTACATCTGATACATATTCACTTTGGTGGTCCTTGCCATTATATACTCTGCAGCATGTGTGCATAGGGTCACTTGTTAGTAACAGACGTAGTTATTATGAAAGATGGTATTTGTTGACCACACTGGGAGATTCCTAGTTCTAGTTGTAACTAATTATTTCTTGAGAAGGTAGCCAATCAATTTGCTTTGTGGCAGAGGGGATAAGGAGAATCATATAACGATTGGAAACTTGTTTCATTTGTACGATAGGTGCTCTAAATGCTCGTATTAATGTGTCACGTTTCAGCTTGGTTGTTTGCAAAAGCATTGATCTACAACACATTTGAATGCTAATATTAGAGTTGATTGGTGCTGATGGGAAGCATTTATGACTATACATTAATTCTTCAACTTTTGAGACTAATTTTCCCCTTAATTCAGGACGAGGATGTGTACACATTTTTCGAGCCAGAACTTCCCCCGGATACAGTGGGCATGCCAAGAACAAGAGCGCCTGATGCAATGAAGCTTACTACTGAGAAGAGGTCATCTCCAAAGCTCCCCTCTGGTAGAGGCAGCTCCAAGTCTCAGGGTAAGAATCAGCAATCTGGACCAAACCTGGACAAGAAAGCAAGCAGTAGCAGCAGCCGCCGATCATCACCAGAAAATATCCCGTGGAATGTGCTCGATCTGAAAAAGGAGAATTATTTTTCTTGTGCTGTTGCTCGGAATCGCACAAGTGCCCGATATCTTCTCAAGTCATCAGACGATGTCGTTTCTTTTCTCAAAAAAATGGCAGAGCCATCAATGCGATCGAGCTCGTGATGCCTATAGTTTTGGACTTTCAGTATCCGCACAGTCGAGTTGTCTAGCTCCTTTTATGTTAACTACTCCATTGCTGTAGCACTTCGAAACATCTAGACTTCAGTTTCGCATATGCATATATAGGAAGGCAATCTTAAATATAACAAATACGGAGAAACATTGTCTTGCATCACCTCTCTTTCTATGTACATGTGGGTGTTTATGTTGGTGTGTGCATCAGTATAATTTTGCCAGTGTTCAGATTTTTGCACCAGGAGTTGGCTACAATCTGGTTAACTGGATTTTTCAGGGACATATGAGGGTAACCTTTACTACATCACTAGGGGCAGCAGTGGTCCGATATGCTAGATGGTCCCATGGCTGATGTGCCCAAGACCAAGCCAAGCTGAGCGTTCGCTTCCACGGACCAGACCGGGCTTATAGGCCCATCCATAAGGGGAAATCGGGGACGTTGTTTATGTGTAGAAGTGTGTGATAATATAATTGAAGACCATGTTTGGCCATCATTTTTTTAAATTCATTTTCAGCTATACGTTCAATATGACTTATAACTTTCAGTGTTTTCAACCATGCATTTATTTTATTAATTTTTATCAAAATTATTAAAATATTTTTTTTATTTAAACCAAATGGGGACTAATTTTGTAGATGAGATGGTTCAAAAATTTAAAACTTCCAACATAAATGCAATCAAATTTTCTATCACATGGATTTATGAATTTAAATAAGAGAATAACGTGACTAAAACTGAGAATTAATAAAGGATAATAATTATTCTCTCTCATTTTATCACTTTTTGAAAAACAATCAGTTATCTTCTTCATTAACCTTCTCACACAATTCTAAAATAAAATGGAATCTGGATCTCCATGGTGTGATTATCCAAAATACATGAAGAAATTGGCCACAAATTCTCAAAGCAATTTTGTCAAAATAATTGCTTCGTTCTTGTTCACAGTTTTTGTATCAGTTTTACATCTATTGATGAAACAAAGAATTAAACGATTATTTTGGTCACAACCACTGACCACGATATTTTTCGATCATTTATACGAAAATTGTGATCTGATATGTTATGTGATAGAGATCTGAAACCTTATAATACATTAAGTGACTTGACATATTATGTTATGTGATTGTGACTTACAAAATTATGTCTTTGAGAGTCATTCAAAATTATATTACACTATTTTGTGGCTTAACGTTTCTTTAAATGTGATCTAAATATTTATATTTGGAAATTGTGATTTCATGTGAGAATTGTGACATGATTTTAAGGTTGAAGGCTTCATTTAGAATATGAGAATGAAAACGTTGAGTCCTTGACAATCATTAAAATAAATTTTTTTTCTCAAATTCATTTTTAACAACACAATCTTACAATAAAATATTCAACACGTAAACCCAATTTTTTTTTATACTTTTTAACCATACATTCTCCAAAAAATCTCTATTTCAAAACTTATTTTCTCCAAAAAAAGAAAAAAAAAACTCTTTTAAATGTTTGTCAAACAGGGACTAAATATAATTGTTAATAATATGATTTTCTCTCTTCAGATTTTGTGATTTTGAAATCCATCAAAGATAGTAATTAACCATCAAGTCCAATATTACTTACTAAATATATTATTTGATAATATAGTTTCACATTTTAAAAGAAAAATCTTACTCTCTTATAACTACTATTAATTTAATTAAATTCATGATTTTGCTTAATTTCTCAGGTTGTATATATGTATGTATCCCAAACAAAGTAATGGGATCTATTTAACAAGGTTAGTGGTGGCAAACGAGCCGAGCGACTCGTCGGCTCGGGCTCGTCAAAAGGACGAGCCCGAGCCCAAGCAGAGCAGGGTAGCTCGGCAGACCAGCCAAGCCCGCTCGACTCGTCTAAATGGCGAGCCGCTCGTCGAGTGCTCGTGGGCTCGTCTTATGCGAGCCTCGAGCCGGCTCGGCTCGGCTCGTGGCTCGTTTAAAAAAAATTTTAAAAAGTTGAGTGAACAGAACGGTCACTGAATTTATTTCAGTGACCGTTTTGGTCGGACGACCGTTTTGGTCCTAATATATTTATATATTTTTTTTTTTTTTTCATTTCATTTTCCTTATAAATACACATCCATTATAACATATTTTTCCCACCAAACTAACTATCAAACATCAATCTCTCATTCTCTACACTCTCAACAATTGAGAGAATATTGATGATAATTAAATTTTAAATTCATGATTTTGCTTAATTTCTCAGGTTGTATATATGTATGTATCCCAAACAAAGTAATGGGATCTATTTAACAAGGTTAGTGGTGGCAAACGAGCAGAGCGGCTCGTCGGCTCGGGCTCGTCAAAAGGACGAGCCCGAGCCCAAGCAGAGCAGGGTAGCTCGGCAGACGAGCCAAGCCCGCTCGACTCGTCTAAATGGCGAGCCGCTCGTCAAGTGCTCGTGGGCTCGTCTTATGCGAGCCTCGAGCCGGCTCGGCTCGGCTCGTGGCTCGTTTAAAAAAAAATTTTAAAAAGTTGAGTGATCAGAACGGTCACTGAATTTATTTCAGTGACCGTTTTGATCGGACGACCGTTTTGGTCCTAATATATTTATATATATATTTTTTTTTCATTTCATTTTCCTTATAAATACACATCCATTACAACATATTTTTCCCACCAAACTAACTATCAAACATCAATCTCTCATTCTCTACACTCTCAACAAT
>CAIGRP010112917.1:0-11571 GCA_903798385.1 Fraxinus cuspidata | reverse complement strand
GAACTTAAACTTCCAGCTATTGTTTGCCATGAGCTCTCATTCTTCTGCATATTTACAAGAACGGAAGATATTAAAATGACTGACAGAGGTAGACCATGACAACTTGAGGCAATTTGCTTTCCAATCTCAAGCAATTCTGGAGGGCAAGGTTCGGTTTTGAACACTTTCTTCTGTAATAATTTCCAACATTCTGCTTCTGATAGGAAAGGAAGTTCATTAACAACACCATTGGAACCCACTTCTTTATTCCGAGTTGTTAATAAGATTCTACTTCCGATTTTGTCATCATCTGGAAAATATTTTTTCAAATCGAACCATATTTCCGTGTCCCATACATCATCCATGACAATGAGGTATCTCGTTCCTTTTAAACTTTTGTAAACCTGTTCGGCCAAAGTTCCTTCCTCCATTTCCATGATTGTTTCTCTATTAAGGTGTTTTGTCGATGTCAAGATGTCAATCAATAAGTTTTTCTTCTTATATGTTTGAGAAACCACACACCAAGCACGTTTGTCAAAATGATAGACAATGGATTCATGATTGAACAATTTCTTTGCTAAAGTAGTCTTACCAAGTCCGGGCATCCCAACAAAGGAAATAATTTGTTGCTTGTTGGTCTGCTAATGAGTTGCTCAACAATTTTGGATTCCACATCCTCGAAACCTTCAAGATTTTCTTCCAAATTGGGAGTTTCTTTAGCTTGAGGCGGTACTTGCTCATGTGGATATTATTCTTCTGGTATAATTCCAGCGTCAACATTGCTGTTCTTCTTTTCTTGAATTGCCATCTTAATATGCTGAATCTTCTCCAGCAGTTGAGGGAGCCTGAGGGTGAGATTTAATTCCAGCGTCAACACTGCTGTTCTTCTTTTCTTGAATTGCCATCTTAAGATGCTGAATCTTCTCCAGGAGTTGATGGAGCCTGAGGGTGAGATACCATACAGGAGGAAATGAGTTGATAACATATTCTATTTCATATGCTACATCTCTGGTTTGTATTACAAGTTCTTCAAGTGGTACACACCGTGCCACAGCTTTATCATTTAGTGTGGATCTCAACAACGTCAGCTCCTCATGTAACATTATAATTTGATCCTTCACGCCAGCAATCCTGTCAGCCTTATAATTGATGAGGTCCTCGAGATCATCGAGGAAGGGATTCACAATGAAGAATGAAACCACACTACTCTTTGTAGTGACACAACCTGGCAACTTTGAGACTGAGATGCAGTGCTCCTTGATCTTTGTTTTCAAGAGCTCAAACTTTCGTAAGAAATCAGAAAGAGCAAGATTCAAACTTCCAGTCTCCAAGACTTTATCATCTCTTGTGGAAAATAATGAATATAAGAAACTTCCAACCTCATTGACAACAACCTCGGTATCTGACAATGTATTCTCGGTTACCTTCACCTCAGTGGACTGTAGGCGCATTGGTGTATCTCCAAGAAAGGTAATAAGAAATCCAAGTTCTGTCTGGAGATTTTGGATTGGACCCTTGACTGAAACAATGAAATCTGGTGCAAGACGCATTATTTCTTCGAAAATTTGGAGGAGAAAGTCGATAAACACTAGAACTTCATTAGGATGGGGAGTAGGTGTAATTTTGGACACTGGCTGCTTTGGGATTGTGAAGAATACCCTCAGCTCTTGCACAAGTGACATTAGTAACTCAAAGAATTTTCTGTGTGTTGGAGGAGCCCCTACCTTCTTGCAAAAGATTGCTGAATCCTCGAGATGTCGTAGTAAATCTTTTACTTTGCCACCATACCGCCCGGGATGCAGTTTTACCATATGGGCAATGGCAATTGGAACAAGTCTTCTCTGCCCGAAAAATGTTTCAAATGCTTCATTTTTATCGAGTGAAATTTTGATGAGATTACAGATATCTCTATCTTCCAGAATTTTTCTCAGAATGATTTGAGCGGGATTCATTTCAGTACCTGTATATGGAAAATTAAGGGGATGGACGAATTGAAGGGGAGGATGTATGATTGTGTATTTGTATTCTACTCCAGAAATTGGTATTTATAATAAAAACCCAATCTTCGTTACAAACTTAAACTAAGTTAAATATAGAATTGCAGAATCATGAAGATAGTGATGTTTGTATTCCGATGTTCTCACCATGTGGTATAGGTGTAATAAGTGATTTCTGTAAGCTTAAATATAAAAAAACTGTTGTGAAAAGAGAGAAAGGAAATAGAAAATAAAAGTCAATAAACTTGTATATATTATAATGAGAATCAAAATCCTATATTTATAGGGCAGGATTAGGGATATAATGGTAATAATTTCTAGGACTGTTGAGGTACAATTGTCATTCACTAATAAATTTACAATTTAAAACACTCCCCCTTGAATGACACATTACAAAATATCTACATCGTTAAAACATTGTTTAATAAAAACCCAATGTGACAACAAAATCAAACAAAGGAGAAAGAGTAAAGTTATTTTAGAGTATTAAAGATAAATGTTTGGAGTATTAAAGATAAATGTTGCCTCATTAAAACCTTGTTAGGAAAATCCAATTGAATAAAATCTAAGCGAAGGAAAAAGAGTATAGTCATTCCCTTTGATGTTGATAGCTGAAAATCTTTGAGTCAATGCATTCTAATCTTTTGAACCAATTTCTTAAATATAGATGTCGGCAGTGCTTTTGTAAAAAAATCAATCATATTGTTACTTAAACGAACTTGTTGAATATCGATGTTGTCATTTTTTGGAAACTCATGTGTATGAAAGAATTTTAAAGAAATATGTTTCGTCATGTCATCTTTGATACAATCTCCTTTGAGTTGTGCAATACAAGCAGCATTGTCTTCATACAAAATTGTTGAACTATCTTTTGTTGAAATTAATCCACATGATACTTGGATATGATAGATCATGTTCCTCATTCATACACATTCTCGACCTGCTTTATAGATTGCAATAATTTCAGAATGATTTGAGGATATTGTCAATAATTGATTCATTGATATCCATGATATAGCTGTTCTTCAACGTATAAACACTAACCATGTTTGCAATTTAGCTTTATGTGGATCAAAGAAATAACTTGGATCTGCATACACCACTAAAGCAGATCCCGACTTATGAGAATAAAATAATCTCAAGTCAATAGTACCCTTTAGGTAACAAAAAATATGTTTAACATCATTCCAATGTCTTTGTGTTGGTGTAGAGTTACATGTTGTAAGGAGATTTACATAAAAAGCTATGTCGGGTCGAGTACGGTTTGCAAGATAAGTTAATTCTCCAATAACACTAAGATATGGTACTTCAGGACCAAGAACCTTTTCTCCATCTTTAAGTGGACGAAAATGATCATTTTTTCGCATCAAGTGATCAAACAACCATAGGTGATGCCAACATATGTGCATTATCAATATAAAAGCGATTTAAGATTTTTTCTGTATATGTAGATTGATGATCAATCCTTTTGAAAAATGTTCAATCTGCAACCTGAGATAGAATTTGATTTTTCCCAAATTTTTCATCTCAAATTCATTTTTCAAATAATTTGCAGTTTTGTTGAGCTCTTCAAAAATTCAAATTTAATTTAAATCATCAATATAAAATAATTGTTTTCTTTATAAAAACACATGGGCAGACATCATCATTTTTGTAGCCTCCAAATATTCGCTAAGACGATTATACCACATGCATCCGAATTGTTTCAATCCATATAATGATCTTTGCAATGTAATTGAGAAAATAGTTCTCGAGCTATTTCTTGTACTTTAAATTCTTCAAGACCTTTAATATATATGTCAATATCAAGTCAACCATACAAATAGGCAGTCACTACATCCATAAGGCGCATATTGAGCCTCTGTGATACAGTCAAGCTAATTAAGAATTTAAAAGTGATAGTGTCCATTACGAAAGAATATGTTTCCTCATAATCAATTCTTGGTCTTTGTGAGAAACTGTAAGCTACGAGTCGGGTTTTGTATCTTCTAATTTCATTATTTTCATTTCTCTTTCGTACAAAAACTCATTTGTATTCAACAGAGATTACATTTTTAGGTGCTCGAACTACAGGTCCAGACACTTTCCGTTTCTCTAAGAAATTCAATTCCGCCTATATAGCTTTTTTTCACTTTAGCTAATGATTATTATGTTGACAGTTTTTATCAGACTATGGTTTAAGATCCTCATTTTGCATAATATCAAGAGCCACATTAAAGGCAAAAATATTGTCTATAACAACATTATTTAATTCCCATAATTTATGAGATAACATATAATTTATTAAAATCTCATTATTTTCGGATACTCGTGGTTGTTTAGAAACCATATTTTCAATATTTGATTGATCAATATTTTCTAATGTTACTTCTTCTAAAGTTTTTAGTTGGTTTTTCTCTTGTACTTTTCTTTTTCGAGGTATAGAATCTTTCGAACTATTGGGTTGATCACGCTTTTGGCGTATTTAAGATTCATTTGCTACAACAAATTGTCCTACATGGACATCGAGTTTTTGTGGAATATTTTCTGCAAGTATATATGATTTTGTCAATTTTTGTGTTAATAATTACAATTGATAATTGATTTGCAACTCTTTGCAAATGAATAATTTTTTCAACATCTTGCTCACATTGATTGCTTTGGAGATCAACGTGAGATAGAGTTGTTCCAATTCAAAAGATTTTACATTGTATATTATAATGTAGTTTTTCCCCTCCCGAAATTGGAAAAGTTATTTTATCAAAATAACAATCTACAAAGCATGTAATAAATAAATCATCCATTAAAGGTTCAAAATATCTAATAATAAATAGTGAATCAAAACCCAATTTAGTACGTTGTGGGGACCCATCAAAACCTAAAACCCACATAAATCCCAATAAAATAGAACGTAATAAGGCATGACCTCCAAATAGAAGTTGCGAGTTTTGTTTTCATAAGTACTGGTCTAACAATAACTTGTAGAGATTTATAAATGACTCTAATAAATTATTTTGTGTATGGACATGCGCAACAAAATGTTCAATAACAATCCCAATTGACATATAACTATCATGGAATGTTTGTGATCTAAATTCAACAGCATTGTCAAGACGAATAGTCTTGCTTAAGTAATAAGGTAATTGAGCTTGTAATTTTATGATTTGAGCAAGTAGTCTAGCAAAAGCTGCATTCCTAGTGGAAAGTATGTAAACATGTGACTATCTAGTAGAAGAATCAATTAATATCATAAAATAACGAAATGGTCCACATTGTAGGTGTATTCGTCCACATATATCTCTATGAATTCTTTTCAAAAAAGTTGGAGATTCAATATTGACATTTGTAGCCTAAGGTCTAATGACTAATTTGCATTTTGAACAAGCTATACATGGATAATCATTAAGTAAAATAATCTTTTGGTTCTTTAAAGGATGTCCATATGAGTTGTTTATTATTCGACGGATCATTATAGCTCATAAATATCGAGTCGATCATGCCAAAGTATAAAATATTTTGGATCAACTAACTTCTAGTTCGTGATAATATTTGATTCAACCATTTTTATAAATGTATAATACATGCCAAATGGGAATGCATGAATTTTTTTTTATCTACTTTTGGCCAGATACAAAAGAAATTATGTAAAGATAATGAAAATTTTTTTTTTTTGCATCGTCTCAATGTGATATCCATTGCAGTGAATATCTTTAAAACTAAACAAATTTCTTCTGAATTTGCTAGAATAAAGTGCATCTTCAATATATAATTTTGTATTATTTATTAAAATAATACGAACTCTTCTAGACCCTTCAACAATTTCGATACACCTGATATCGTATTACAATTATTTTTTGCTAATGTTAAGTCTAAATTTTTTTTTTAATCTTGAAGAATAGTATGTGCAATTGCACTATTAATCAAGCAAGTATCTTAATAATCCATCGTGAATATATAATAAAACAGATATATTTTTAAAAAATTGAATTTAAATTTAAAAGAGGAAACATAAATCAATATTATGAAATTAACGATACATAATAAAGTTTCAATTTATATTTTTTATTTTTTTTTGCTAAAAGTAAGAACATATCTAAAATTGAATTTTTAAAACGAAAGAAAATATTAGAAAGTAAACTAATTTACATCTTTCATCATGCCACACCCATCAAATGGTCAATATTTCCATTTAGATTAAAAATCAGAGACATCCAATTGAGAAACATCAATTGGACCATTATAATCAACAAAATTTGTCTCCACTTTTCCATTTCCATATCCCTTGATTGATTTTTTGTAAAGATTCACAATGTGTTTTACCGTACGACAGGTACATGCCCAATGCCTTTTGATTCCACATCTAAAGCATCTTTCTTCATTCTCCTTTTTGAATGTGCTACTTTCGTTTCCTGTGTGCCTTTTGAAATTGTTGCCTTGTTGTTGATAGTTTTGTTGATTATTTCGTCCATAATTTATTACACGTGCACGTCCACGTCCACATCCATGTCCATGTTCACATCCACGTCCTTGTCTTGATATTGTATTTGCTTCAGGCAATGCAATATCATTTGCTTCAGGCAATAGTACAAAACTAGTTGGACGTAACCCATGATTTTTCATGAGCAATTCATTATTTTGTTCAGCCATAAGCAGGTAAGATATAAGTTCTGAGTACATTTTGAAACCACGCTCACAATATTGCTGCTGCATGAGCACACTCGAGGCATGAAAGATGGAAAAAAAATTCTCTAACATATTTTCATCAATAATTTTTTCTCCGCACAAAGTCAATTTTGAACATATTCTGAACAGTTCCGAATTGTACTCACTAACAGTTTGGAAATCTTACAACGAAGGTGTATCCACTCATAGCGGGCTTTGGAGTGGACAATAGTCATCTGATGATCAAATATTTCAATTAATTTTTTCCAAAGAACATGTTGATCTTTCTCAGTGAGATATTCAATTTTCAATTCATCGTGAAAATGATGATGAATGAAGATAAGTGTTTTTGCACGACCATGCATGGATTCTTTGTTTCTTTCTTTTATTGTCTCTCTCAAACCTTTTGAGACAAGATGGATATCAGCATTGACTACCCATGAAAAATAGTTATTACCGACATGTCAAGTGCAACAAACTCAAGTTTCGAAGTGTTTGTCATTTGATTAATTACACAATAAAGTAAAAGGAAATACAATTAGTTTCGAAAAATATGATTAAACATTAAGTAGTCAATATTAATATGACATAAGTTACGTGTTTTACTTCATGGATAAACACTAGTTTAACATATGCTACTATGGGAGCACGGTTTATTTTACTGTTACTTATTCAAGAGTAATATATCAATATTCTTTTGGATTATTGAAAATTATAATTCATGTTTTTCAGGGAGCAAGTAATATTCTTTTGAAATATTAATTATAATGATGTGCTACTTCAGAAGCAACAACAAAATAAATTATTAATTTAAATTTTATGGAAAAAAGCTAAAAATATTTAATTACTATATGGATATGATATGAATTTATATAGAAAGTTAATTACCAAAAATTTCATAGTAAAAAATCTCCCAAGAATGGACATATGACTTCATAGATGGACATGCAAATGGGACAAAGTAATCTTTATGCATATAATAAAATAATCATTATGCCTACACAAGCCATGAATTGACGAAATACTTAACCATGAAATTGATATTAGTAAACCATGAATTGACCTAAATGCATAGGGCCATAAATTGATCAATTCGACTGCACTGTTTTATTATAAAACTTTGGAAGCTTTTTCTAATATTAAAAAGAAAACCAAATAAACGGACATGTATTATTATTTTGCATGAATTTGATTTATCAATTTATGAATAAAGTCAATCTCGAGATTCGTGAATTTATGAATATAAACGGACATGTATTATTATTTTGCATGAATTTGATTTATCAATTTATGAATAAAGTCTATCTCGAGATTCGTGAATTTATGAATTGAATGCATGTATAATTATGATTTTTGCACAATTAATAAACCACATACCTGAATTGGATACGTGAATTGACGGGAAAAAAATCATGTCACCAAATTAATTTTTTTACATGTGATAGATGATTATGCTTTAAAAAATTTACTATGTTCACTAAAATTTGAAAATTAAGTTATCGTACCGATAACGTGTTGTGAAAAAAGAAAAAAATAAAATATAGAATAAAAGTAAATAGACTTATGCGTATTATAATGAGAATCAAAACTCTATATTTAGATTAGGGATACAATGATAATAATTTATAGGCCTGCGGTGGTACAATTGTCATTCAATAATAAACTTACAATCTACAACATAAACATTATTATAATTATTAATATATAACAACGAACTATATTAAGGGAAAAAATATAAAACAGATATTTATACTTGAATAATCTATTTAAGTAGGTTATCTCTTAGCCAAAATTTTATACGATATCATGGACAAGTATAAAGCTACAAGAAAGTATCGTTTAACGAGATTCACGAATCTAGTTACAATTTAATTACGACTAACAATAGTCCAAACATACATATTTTGAAGACTTGGTTTGTTTTATTATATATTCAAGTTAATAATTCCAAGAAAACAAGGAATATGTGACTTTGCAAACATTTAAATCAGCATTACAACTAAGTCATAAATTAAATAAAGCTAAGTCATTGCATGAACCTCATCTCGAAGTGGGGAAAAATGTCGCCTTTGGTCACTAACATTTGTATTTTGTTTGAACTCGATCTTTCCGTAACCTATATATCCATTTATTCAATATGAACTTATATATATATTCACATGGAACCTTATGCAAGTTTACTTTTTAAATATAAAAGCCAGACCTACAAGTCAAAATATTTAACCGTTAAAATATAAAAGTCAGACCTAAAATATAAAGCAAATTGCTTGCTCACATAATTAATAACATAATATATCATGCCAAATTGAAATATAAAATGAATCACATATTAGCTTAGTCATTTGTTTTTAGGTTTTAGGGTCAAGTTGAAATAAATCAAATATACCTTGCATTGACCAATTTCAAAATACATTATTAGCTTAGTCGATTCGTGGGATTAATTTGATTCATGTTATGCCTGTATTCTATAATTATATATACTTTAAATATGGTTCGCTTAAGCATTTAAATAAATATACGGATCCTTAATTTGCTAAACTTTATTGTGAGAAGCATGTGGTGCATGTTAAGTCAAGATTCTATAATTATATGTACTTTTAATATGATTTACTTAAGCATTTAAAATAATACATGGATCCTCTATCTACTAAACATTATTGAAATCATTTGATTAAATTTCTTCTTTACTTCTTACTAAAACAAAGCTTTGCAGTGGTTCACTCATTGCAAAATGTTGCCCAACTTTCAATTTTCTTGTCAATAAACACTGCACATATTAGCGGCCAAAATTAATCTTTATAAAGTCGGTCGAATATAAACTTATCAAACATCCTCAGCAATGGAAATAAAACAATTGCAATTTTTTAAAATGTGAAAGTTATGAAACATACATAAATCCGTTGCTAATATAGCATTATTCCAAAAATATAAATAAATAATAGCTCAAGAATTGATACTTCATTTTTCGAGCTAAAATACAAAATATTAATGTCCAAGAGACTATTTATTTGTAAAGAGCATTTTAAGAAATATAAATATCATCTTTAAACTTAGAGAGTAAAATTTTATGCTTTCCAACAATACTTTCCATTTTGACTCTTCATTTTGATTTTTCCAAAAAATATTTATTGATTTCTCCACATATTTTATTTAACGTAAGTTTTTATATATCAATGGCCAAAAATGTTTACTCATTCTGACAATGCTCTCTATTTTGATTCTTTATTTTAATTTTTTCAGAAATATTTACTGATTTCTCCTCATATTTTTTTTAACACAATTTTTTATATATCAATGGATAATCAATTTAAAAATGGATAGAATAGTTTAAGAAATAGAATATTGAAATCTATAACTCATTATATGCAATCATTGTTCATTAAAAATAAAGAGTGAATTTGAGGTTTAGTTTTAAGTATTAATTTTATATTTAGAGAGTATTTTAAAAATGCTCTAAGACATATATAAATTAAAGACAAACCTTCCATCCAAATCATTGTACAAATATTTTGATTCGTTTCAAATTTGAAGGAAAAGTTGCAATAAATATTAAAATCCATAAATAACATATTCCACTTATTAAATATTAATCACGGTTTATTGAAAACTAGAATACGAGAAAGTTTACACAGTGTGTGTGAGAGAGAGAGAGATCCAATTTTAACTTACCTTATTTGATTCCTATTTTTTTCAAAATAAATTTTTTCTCTCTTCTTTTCAACCACACATTTTTCAAAAAAATAAAATTAAACACAGCACAAAAATTTTTCCTTCATTTTTAGTCACAAAATGCATTCTACAAAAAAAAAAAAATTGGGGCTCAAACAAGACCTTAGTCAACTTGTTGAAAGTGATAAGTGTAATTTCTACACTTATTTGTGGTCCTAAATGATGATATTTTGTTATTATTTGGATGGATTAGTCTAATTTATTATTTATTGCTTTTATTAGGAAAAACTCATGTTTGGATGAAGAATTAAGAAAAGAACGAAAATTGGCTAAAACGAAGGAAATTCAAAGTTCGAGGATTAAAGTGCAAATATTCAAAAGTTGTGACGAACTTCAAGATGAAGATTCTAGAGTTTTAGGGGTTAATTGGATGATAAATGAAGTCAAAAGGGATTAAATATAGTCAAAGTATTATCAAACACTAATTTACAGTCGAAAGAGTTATGCTATAAATTTTCTACCTCGGATTTAAGCTCATTTTTAGCATAGAAAACGCTTGAATTGGAATCAAACAAGAATGGTAGCCCTTTGATTTAGCTTTCAAACGTACTTTAAATCACCTCAATCGGATATCGAGAAAGAAAATTATGACAAAAATACTGAATATTGTTTGGGACAAGCCTTGGCGTGCGCCTCCTCCTAATTTGAAATGCCTAAGGCTGCCTCAAGGGTTCAATCATACGCCTCAGTATAAAACGGGAAAAAAATTCGATTTTTCTTATTTTTGTTTTGATAACAATTCAATACAATCTTTTTGGCATCATTTAAATACTAAAACTCGACCAGAACGTGGAAAGACCTCCCTAAACCTAAAACTTCATGCATTCAACATATTTTGGAGACGAAGAACAAAGCTAGATCGTAAACATAAAGGGATTTGTGCAAGATTCTTGAAGACTCTCCATCCAAAATCAAGATTTCATTTGATTTGGATGATATTTTTCTAATTCAAGACAATTAGTTTAGTATTGCTTGATTTAATTTTTATTTTTTTGATTGGTTTTGTATTCTCATTGAATTATTTAATTGTTTGATCCACAATTAGATAGTAAGTTACTTGTTGTAGTGTAAGAATACTTACAAAAAATCTAGAACGCGACAAAATCAACACATGGGCAATAGTATTAGGAGTAATGTCTATGGCATGTGCAATCATATTTGATAAATCATATGAATCAATGTGTTGACCTATAGTCAAACCTTATGTTTTGATTATAACAAACAA
>CAIGRP010112916.1:0-13298 GCA_903798385.1 Fraxinus cuspidata | reverse complement strand
AAAAAAAAAAAAAACCAAAGAAGAAGAAGAAGAAAAGGGAAAGAAAGAAAAGCAATAAGAAAAATTATTTGTTATAAACTCCGAATTCGGATTGTAGCCTTACTTTTCATTCTGGTATAATTGTTTATTGGTGACTATCGGATATACACTGTGATTTTGAGAAAACCAACACACACACACACACACACACACATATATAGTGTGTGTGTGTGTGTGTATCCAGGGAGTGCAGATTTATGTAGAATATTCATCCTGGTTGGACAGATAGTGGTGCCACTTTATTCGAGTCGCCCTCCCTTAATTGGATGATGGTAACGTTGAGTTTACCTCATAGTCTCGGATATGGCTTAGAATACTGCCTCGTTTTGTCCAACTGGGCTCTACTATTAACTGTCGATTTGTGGAAGTGGAATCAGTGTACAAGGGAGAAAACAAGCAAAACTCGACAAGGAGAGGCTGAACCAGGTTCTATACTAAAATAGGCGATGGTTTTCATTTACCTATGACCAAGTCTTTATGGCCCCTTCAATCGTCCCTCCCTTACAGTCTTCGTCATCTTTCCAACCTTATGAGGCAAGGCATCGCCATTCTCGGTCCAATCTTGCTACTAATCAAGCGAAAACTGTCGATGCTACTCAGAAGATTGTTCTGGACTGATCATAAGGAAAATAGGTTTGCACCATATAAAACATTTGAATAAAAATAAGATAGAGGTTAAATTTGAAATAATAAATGAAAAGAAAGGATTAGAACAATAGAAACCAAACAAACAAATGACATACAAGATTTTAAAATACAAATTAAGAATTATAAGATTTAAAAGTATATAAGACTTTTTAATAACCAATATAGATCAATTTCTTTTAGAAATCATACTGAAATTAAAAAAGGGAAAGTTAGAATGGTTAAAAATTATAAAAGACAAAGATAACACCGTTGAAGATGAATTTATAAATACCATGTAAATATTTTTAATAAATAAAATACAAAATAGTAAAATGTTTTCAAATTTTGACTATAAATATGGAATTTGGCAAATAAAAATGAATTTGGCAAATAAAAATAGCAAAAAGATTCTATTCATTGAATAACTTTTAGTATACCACAAGGTCATTTTGAATGATGAGTCATGCCCTTTGGATTAAAGAATGTACTATATTGTTTAAAGAAAGATGGATTATATTTTTAATTCTTTTTCATTTATTTGTGTATATATTATTGTCATTTTGGTACCTATTTAAAAATAGAAAGAACGTATAAAACATTTAGAAATAGTTTTAAATAAATTCATAGAAAATGGTTTAATTATAGTAAAAAGTAAATGAAAATAAATAAACAAAGTATTGAATTTTTAGGAGAAAGAAAAATCCAACAATCGCACGTTGTACAACAATTTTACAGTTTTCAAATAAAATTGAAGAAACTAAAATATTACCAGCTTCTCTAGGAATTTTTAATTATGCTAACCACTTTATTAAAGATTTAGAAAAGAAAGTATGACCCTTGTATAGTAAGCTATAAGTAAATAACAAAAATATTTTAATCAAATAGATATAGAATTACTTAGACAGATAAAAAAAAAAAGAAATTAGAAGGTTATCACCTTTAGAGCTAGTTTAGATAGTGAACATAAAATAGTAAAAACTGACGAATATGATTTAGGATGAAGAGGAATTTTATATTCAAACCAAATAAATCTAATGATGAAAAATAAAATAAAATAAAAGTCTGTAGATATGCTAGTAGAAAATATCTAACTAGCTTAGATGATGAAATAATGGTTATAAGACATAATATAGAAAGTTTTAAATTATTTTTAAATACTAAATTTACTATTAGAACAAATTGTGAAGCTATAGTAAAATTTATTAAAAAGACTAATTTTGATAAAATGAGACACAAAAGATGGTTAAAATTATATGAAATATTAAATAGTTATAAAGTCAATATAGAACATAGAATGGAAAAAATATATTTTGACAAATAATTTGAGTAGGTTGGTAATTAATTAGAGGATGATGAAATTTGAGAATGTCGAGTGACATTTCAATGATCTAATCTTCTCTATAGAGAAAATAGTTTAGAAATATTTTCAAAAATAGAACTATGTCAACTGGATAATCTGTGGATGACACATGACTCTAAAATGATAATCAAAACTTAGACATCATAAATGCATTAGTTAATCATTTTAGACAAGCAATACCCAAGTAGAAATTAAAATTTTCAATTTCTTTATAGTAATCAAAGGTAACAACCCGATATATATAATCAGTTACCCGAAGTATTACAAAAATAGAAAGATTTTCAAATTCATTTCTAAAGGATTTTATACTTGACGAAACTTTAAATTTTTTGTAGACAGATGCTGCAAATTAATTTTCATATATTTGATAGTTGGATAAACTATGCACACATTCACTTCTCATGTATTATCTTTGTCCATACAATTCTATGATAGTTGTGAAACTATGACAAGAATTGTTAGAAATTTAATCATCAAAAACATGCATTAGAATAAACATTAATAATTTAGAAGACTAGATTTTGTTGGGAAAAAAATTAATTGAGGGGCTGACTTTGACATAACATTTGAGTGGGAATCGTTTGTTTATTTTGAAAATCATGATTGATTTGTGTTCTTTTTTGTGAGAACATCGAAATTATATATTTACTTGCCAAAAATGATGCTCGGGTGAATGAAAAATTGGAGCTCAAAGTGATGAATTGGAAGAAATTTTGTGTTGAATGAAAACTAGTTAAAGTTATCATACATAGGAAAATGGATAAAGGTAATGACCATTTTGAAAATGATTATACTTTATAAGGATGTAATCATGTGTAATATAGAGCTCTCTCCACGTGTACGTAAAGGGGGTGTAAATTACAGATCGAAAAAAATTTCGGACCTTAAATTTGTGGGATGCGACTTGCGTACACGAATGTCGAACCGAATGGACCAAAAGTTCCATGTTTTGCCTTTTTTTTTTATTATTTTTCCAAATAAGAAAATCTTTACAAATTCTTCTTTTAACGCCTGAAACTCATGTGCTTATGTCTGTGTTAATGAAGAGATTAACGGTCGTGCTAATGGTGATTAATGGCATAACTCCCTAGCCGTTAATTATCCATTACAGCCTATTTATTTAGGCATCTTCTTCCTTCACAAATACACGAAAAAATTCTCTTTTCTGCATATAACAAAATTTTATCTCTTTTCAGCATCTGTAATTTTTATTTTCTGTCAAAGTCTTAATGATGATACTGTTCAGATACTAAGTTAGTTCTTCGAAATAGCATTTATAGTGCTCAAACTCTATTGATTTTTCGTTGTATCCTGTGAAACTAACGTTTGAACTAAACTTCAAGCACATACGGTGAAGGGGCGAATCTGTTTTAAGGAAATTGTGTTCACACATGCCTCAATTTCAAAGTCCATTGGATTTTTATTTCCTACAATTTATATTACTTGTTCTGTTTTGTTTATTGTGATTAATAAAATTATTTAATCTATAATATTTTGACTAACATTCGGTTAGTTAGCTGTCCAACCGGTATTTGTTTATACGATAACCATTTAGACGGTATGCGTCCATACGATTAATAGTTGCATTGTCGGTATGTGTTCTGTTCATACGATAAGTTAGTTGCACAGTCGATATGTGTCCATCCGGTATTTATTCACTATTAACAGATTTTCCTAATCTGAACAGACTATTAGTAAATATCATCATGAGATTATTAAATTACAAGAAACTTTAAAAAGATTTATTTCTTAAAATATTATTGAAAAACCTCTTTCTAAAGACATTATTGTTTAGTAGAAACTATTCTAATAAATTAGAAAGACTTATCAAACTAACAAATTTAACAGCTGCCAGGCCGGAGAAAACTTTATACGAATTAGAACAAAGTATTGGTGATCGTGCCAATATTATTTGAAATTCTATTAAAAAAAAGTTCCTTATACAGGAAATAATAGAGTCCTCCCAAATTTTAAGTTAAAATCAATACATTTCTTTAATATGGCCCTATATATATGAATCAGCTACTCAAATTTCAACCTACCTTAGACGTAATTATCCAAGAATTTCATTCGATTATATAATTTTTTTAATGAAGAAGAACTTTTTTATTCATACCCACAGTACGGAATGATTGATACTGTATATGTTCTAAATAGTTTTTCAGATTTTGTTTCTATCCAAACTAAAACAAACTCTTGATTAGTTAAAATACCATCCCTTAATGATCCAATTTATTCATAGACATCTTCTTATAAATAAAGGTATCATAATATCAGTCTATCATTATATTCAAAACTATGAAAGAGTGAAAAANAAAAAAAAAAAAAAAAAAGCCTTCCTAAAAGATCAGTGTAAATATTAAAAATTAGACATATCAAGTATGAAAGAAGAAACTCAATGATGAAAATACAAAATACTGATTACGGACTTGTGGAACAACTGATTAATTGGGTCATTTTATATAAAAAAATTCTTACTACAAAATCAAGACGGGAAGAATAATCCAGTGCCAAATATACAACAAAAACAAATAATATATTTAATGTTTTTTCAAAATACAGATGACAAACCATTAGAAAGTCATCCAAATACATAAAAAGAGTACATCAAATGGAAATAATAAAAATTGACGTTGATAAAGCATACATCGAGATGATGGAAAGATGAAACTTTGAATAATAATCCAAGAACAATCATCAATGGTATAGTAACGATAATGTACAGTAATTAGGTTGCACTTTTTAATTTTGAATTATACATTTGCAAAGTGGCACAATTTTTTTACCATTTTTCAAGGTGAACACTTGCAAGAGGTAGATCTTCTATACCAGCACCTACTATATTATAAAATCAATGTATTAATACAACAGAACATGACAGAAAACACAACACGTGATATAAAATACTAGCACTTACATTAGAAAAGCACTATACTCTTATGATCTTGCTCGGCAACATTCTTCCAATAAAAGTAAGTTATTCATTAATTTTCTTTTACTTTACTTGTTTATCGGGTAAGACCTAAATTTTTATCAAAAGATGTACTCTCTCTGTCCCATTTATATAAGTTTATTTTCCTTATTTTCTTATATCGTTATATAGTATTATTTCTTTATTAAAAATATTTTGTTTTGTTCGTTTACTAATATACCATTATTTATTTACTACTTCCAATAATAATTTAGTACCAGTTATTGATAATTAAATTAAGGTAAACTCGGAATGTTTTTGGCAAAAATTATTTTTTCAATAACATTAAGTAAGATTTCTTTATCCGTGTGAAAAACAAAACAAATATATATAAATGAGACTCATGGAGTACAATATTTTGCCAAAAAAATTAGTGTTCAAAATCTTTAACGCATAAAATTTTTTAACACTCTTAACCTCTTTATTCTGAATTTCTTGGTCAAAAGATGAAGAAATAATCATTTGAGTTTAGTAAGCTTTATTATTTCTCGATTGAGGGAGTTTGTTTAAACATTTTTAAGATTGATGAAACTTTTTTTTTGACTATAGTCTCAAACCTTTTAAAAGGTCAAGAAAAAAAGATAAGAATGAGTTAAAAATATTGAAAACTTAAAAAAATAAATTGAAGAAATTGATATGTTGAACAATAAAGGATTCTAAAAAGGCCATTAAGACTATATTGTTTTCTGCCATTGGATAAATTTATTTATGCTACAATGCTTTATTGTTCAATTGAAAGTTTCAAAAAATTTACTAATTTTTATGTAGAAGATAGAAAATTTTGTAGATTACCTATTTTAACAAGTCACATATTATCATCAATAGATAGAAATAGAGGCGACTCCTCTTTATAGATCAAGTTGCAAATCATTGAGCATTTTATCTCTTAATTTCGGAACTTTTTGAGAAAAGATCCTGAAAATTGTAGGAAAGATAAAAAACATTAATTATTATAAATAAAAGACAAAGACACACTACTTAATTTTAAACAGTAAATCTTAGCTATCCTTATTAAAGCCTCAATAAAGACATTTCTTCAAATTTTCTTATTTCTCATACAATTCTACATAAAGACAATCCTTATGTAGTTTATGAAAAAAAAAAAATAGACTATTCAAATTAATTTAGAGCTTCCCGAAAATCTTAAAAGGAAAGATACTTTAAACACAATCTCTTTTATTTGTAATTTTGAAAGATTTTTTTTTTTTTTTTAATATTCTCAAGATAAGCAGTTAAACAATATAGTAGACTTAATTGTAAATCTAGGAGAAAGTTTAAAAATAAATATTTCAAAAGTAATAGAAAAGTAGAAACTGTATTATAAAATATAAATAAAATAATTTAAATATATTAAAAATTCAAAAATTGAAATGTAAAAAACGAATTTTTGTGATATAAGTCAAATAGATAATAAAATACCCTTAGAAAAATATCTAAAATAAATTGAAATTGTACAAGAAAAATGTAATAATTTACAAAAGATCAGCCTATACAAATTAAAAAGTTGAATACTAACATTAGAAAAAGAAAAGTCAATAGACACTCCTAAACAAGATTTAAACATCTTATTAAATAAAGTATAAAAATTAGATTTAGAAAAACTAAATAATCTAGTATATTTAAGAAAAATAAGTGGATTTATACTCAATGAATAAAATAATATAGATTGTAACTACTATTTGTAGAATGATGGGTAATCATTTAATAAGATCATTAAGTAGAAAAAAGGACTTAGAAACTTAAATAGATGTTAATAACATGTAAAAACTTTTAGACAAAATAAATTAAAAATAGTAAAAACCTTATAAAAAATTGTTCATATAAATCAACTCACCATTTAGGATTAACAATAATTGTAGGAAAAGGACTATGCTGAGAAAATTTAGGAGCTAAAATATTGATATATTTAAATGATAATAGATTCACTTACATAGAACAACAATTATTAGAAGGTATAGAAATATATGAACAACGATTATATTATTCGCAAAACCAGGCATATATTCATGGTAAGAAACGAACATAATAATGAGAACTGAATTGTGTTAGGAAGAATCCTGGGTGAAGTATATCATTTTTTACATAAAAGGTAGAACGGTTCAAGGACATTGTGTCTACTGGTCAGCTAGTAAAGTATATATATTCTTACAAGAGAAGGTTCAAATGGTAATACATATCTATCATGTGAATGTTTCAACCGGTGAACTATATCACCAAGTGTTTATGTCTTCCGTTTCTATGTCTCTCTCAATTTTCATTCATGTGTGGAATTGTTGAAAAAAAATAAAAAAATTGAAGGGCTGACTTTGACATAAGTTTTGAGTGTGACCCGTTTGTTTATTTTAGAAAATCATGATTGATTTGTATTCTTTTCCGTGATAATGTCGAAATTATATATTTACTTGCCAAAAATGATGCCTAGATGAATGCAAAATTGGAGCTCAAAGTGATAAATTAGAAGATATTTTGTGTTGAAGAAAAACTAGTTAAAGTTATCCCACATAGGAAAATGGATAAATGCAATGACCATTTTGAAAATGATTACACTTTAGAAGGGTGTAATAACGTGTAGCATATAACTCTGCAAATCACAGACCGAAAATGTTTCGGATCTTAAACTTGTGTGCGGGTGTGATCTGCGTACACGAATATCGAATCGAGTGGACCAAAAATTAGTCATTAAGAAGGTCCACGTTTTGCCTTTATTTTATTATTTTTCTAAATAAGAAAACATTTTCAAATTCTTCTTTTAACGCTTGAAACTCATGTGATTATGTCGTATTAATGGAGAGATTAACAGTCGGATTAATAGTGGTCAATGGCAAAACTCCTTAACTGTTAATCCTCCATTACATCTTATTTATCTAGACATCTTCTTTCCTTACAAATACATGAAAAATTTCTCTCATCTGCATATAATAAAATTTTATCTCTTGTTTGCATTTGTAATTTTTATTTTCTGTAAAAGTCTTGATGGTGATACTGCTCAAATACTAAGCCAGTTCGTCGGAGTAGCATCTGCAGTACTCAGACTCCACTGATTTTTCGTTGTATCAAGAAAATTGACGCTCGAACTAACCCTCAAACACATACGGTGAGTGGACGAATCTATTTTAAGGAAACTGTGTTCACACATGCCTCGATTTCAAAGTTCATTGGATTTTTATTTCCTTCAATTTATATTACTTGTTCTGTTTTGTTTATTGTGATTAATAAATTTATTTAATCTGTAATATTTTGGCTAACATTCGGTTAGTTAGCTGTTCAATCAGTATTTGTTTATACTGTATTCGTTTAGCCGGTATGCGTCCATACGGTTAATTAGTTTCATTATTGGTATGTGTTTTGTTCATAGGTAAGTTAGTTACATAGTCGGTATGTGTTATGTTCATATGGTAAGTTAGTTGCATAGTTGATATGTGTCTATCCGGTATTTATTTACTATTATTTTGTAACAAACTTAAAACAGATTCACAATTGACAAGTTCATTTTGATTTTATTGAGAATTAATATTCGTTTGATTTTCAGAAATGGCAACCGAACCAATCAATATGGATGGGGCTTCTGAAAACCCGACCATGGGATCTGATGTGACTCAAGAGCCAAGTTTTGTTGTAACTCAAAAGATAAAATAATATAAAATTATAGGAAAAAGACCGGTAGAAAAATGATATAAGCTACCAATAGCAAGTGAATGTGGATTAAATTTTTTTTTTTTTAAAAGGGTTATATTCACACCAAATTTTAATTATATTAAATGTCATTAACTTTTTTCTTCATCACATTTTTATTATTAATAAATCTTTTCCTTAATCGTGATTTCGTTCAAAATATTGTTAACCTACTCTAAAATGAGAGTCAAATATTTAATCGTATTTTCACATTGTTAGTTGTTTTGCTTATTTAAGGATACAATGGAAAAATGAGAACCTTTTACTCTATTTTAAAGAAAATTTTGCAGAGAAATCTTAATCAAGAACAATTTATGTTAATTTGAGAATAAAAATTCAATTAAAAAAAGTTTGAGATATTAATGTGATAATGTGTAAAGCTTGTGAACATTTTATGCAATTGAAATTTAGTTTAGTTATTAAAAACTGTGGTGAGAATATATTTAACGTTTCAGAAATAAAATAATTGCAAACCTCGAGACAAACACAATACACTAACTAAATGGAATTTGTTTTATTAGAGCATATAATAGTGTATATATATACATTTGATAGTAGAAGAAATATTGGCTTACTTAAAAACTTACCTAGAAAAAAAGGGCATTAAACATATATGTTATAATCAAAAGACTAAATAGAAAGAAATTAAATTAAGAATGACTGGAGGAGATAATCTAGGAATTTTATTATCTCTATTAGATAAATAATTATAGGATCTGTTTCTAATAGAGATATCTTTATGACCAAAATAAAGCTTTAGGAGAATTAAATAATAATAATAAAAAAAAACTACGTATATGTTTCAAACTAAGTGCGCAAATTTTAGCCATTTGATTGATTTTGATTTTTTAAGAAGTGGTTTTCTAAAAAGTATTTTATTTATTTATTGTATAGTTAAAAGGTAAGAAAAAATTTTAGGGTTACATGTAAAGTTATTTTATTAAGATAATTTGTGATTAAAATTGGGTAATTATATTCACACCACAATTTTTACTTCTTGTAGAACATTTAAATTGCACTTAAGATTCACAATCTTTATGCATCATAGCGCTTATGTCTATAATGATTTTTTATGACATTATCATTCTCAAACTCTATATTAGTTAACACATTTTATATTTAATAACAGTTTATGTCCAAAAAGTCAGTTGAGGTGGCGTAAAACAATTTACTTTCTCATTATATTTTTAAAAAATAAATAAATTAAAAAGTATGAAAAATATTTTTTCCTCATTTCAAATAATGGAAACACTATATTTTGACATAAATTATCATCAAGTATGAGATGAATTAATTAATGGAGAATTCGATAAAAAAATTAAGGAAATAATTGTTATAATAAGAAAAAATTGAAGAGTTTAATTGCAATTAAAATGAAGTGTAACCATTAAAAACCGTGGTGAAAATATAACCACCCTTAAAAATAAGTTTTGAGGGAAAAAGGGATTTTGAAAAAAATAAAATCAAAAAAAGAAAGGATGTAGAATGTAGATATGATCTAAAACTCATTTTTAATAATACATTTTTTAATAAAATAATAAACGCATAATTTTTTTCTATTTTTTAATCACCAATTAAAAAATTTTTTTTTTCACAAAATCTATTATAATTTTTTTTTTTTTTTCACCAAACAGAGAAGAATAGTCAATTTTATGTAATCTATGACGTTTTACTAGAAGCCAATTAGTCGAATCAATAATTACTCGAAGAAAAACGTCGTCAGAGTGGACTCTCGCTTTCTCTTCGTTCAGATTCTATTTCCCCAAAACTAAAGGCCCTTACCAATCGATCGAATCGAAATAGCATCGAATTCTTGAACATACGATCTAAGGTTGTTTACGTTTGACAAAATTGGGAATTTGATTTGATTTCTAATAACAATCCATCTAATTAGAAGCGTACATGTCTTTTACTCAACTCTGATTATGCATTTCTCATCTTCATTTTTTTTTGGTAATTCAGGGTTTCTTGTGGAACTTTTCAAGTGGGAGGAAAATGGCATTAGCTTCTGATGATCGACAAGCCACCGGCATCTGCAACCACTGGTTAGATTTTCTTACTTTTTTGGGACGATCCTTGAAATGAGGTTTCTTTTTTCTTTTTTTCTGTTTGGACTTTGCCAGAAGAATCTGGTCAGATGCAGTGACTGAAGATAGCTGTTCGATGATTGGTTTAAAAAGTTGACTGCGATTAAAACGGTCCGACGATGAAATGCGGCATTATGTCTACGATTGTGTCAAACTTTCTCTTCATGTAGCATAATTGTCTCGAAAATTTACTTGCTGCGTTAGTAATATCTGTTTGTATATACATGTCTAATTTGCATACTTTTAAGAAGTGTATTCCTCATTTCTTTAGTTGTAGATTGTCAGACACGTGATTCTCAGAACTAATTACAACAAAAGTTATGACTGAAACACTTTGTTTGCGATTCTTTGACGCCTCTCATAAGATTTGGTTATAAGATACTATAATTTTAATGTTGATTATTTCCAGATTGATGGGATAAATAATTAAATTATCGTTTTATGCTAATAATTACCAGATACTAGGCTCTCAAAATTGATAATCTGAGTTAATTATCATAAAGAGCTGTGAAATTTTTTCTTAACTGGAAGAAATGGTTCTAAAAGTTTTGGATTTACGTGCAAAATATTTTAATATGTAAATGTGCGGTTGAAAATGAGTATGAAAATTAAAGAGTTTTGAAATAATGTTTGTCAAACAAGGGCTAAGAAATACATTTTCAGTGAAATATTTTTTTTGTGCGCATCTCATTGAATAAATAGATGATTATGACTGAGTGACAAGTTGAGCACTAAATTCATTAGAGGCTTGGTTCAATTGCTTTGTACTTCAAATTGCACTAATCTTGCACAGAGACTCCTCAGCCATCATTTATGCACGCAAGAAAAACTTGTCAGACTGTTCTATTGAATCATAAGTTTGAATTTTGAAATGCGGACGATATGTGATAATTGTTTCTTTGACATTAATGTTACAAATGTATCTTAATGCATTGTGGTCTTATCACGTAAGTCCTTTTTTTATTTTGTCTTCTCAACACTTCAAGGACACAGATCTAATGTAATTTAAGAATTATGCATTCTCTGAATCTCCTCAGACTCTATCCAATGCAAAATGCAAGAGCGTAAACCATGACAAAAAGAAACAAAATTCCACTGGAGATGAATATAAAATCCGCATTAATGTCCATTTCAAAAAATATTTGCTCTTTCGTTTACAAGTAGAATCGCAAAAGAACTAAGCCAAGCCAAGCTTGGAGCAACCACCATTATTTCATTTATTTATCCATAATTTCGGGGAAGGCTCGTATTGACATGCTTAGAAAGTTTGTGTTTTATTATTAAGTAGCATATTTTGATGGGTGACAAGTAAGAATGAATCTGAATTATCTGAGCATTCACTTTTAGCAGCACCGGTCTTGCATGCAGACACCTGTTTGTTTAATTTATGGATGAAGATCCTCGTTTAGCTCTAACTGGTCATTTAGCATATTTATAGAACTCATGTATGAAAAAAGGAGTTATGAGGTTGCTTGGGATAGGTACAATGTAATTATTTTATTGCCTACTAATTATGTAAAAATGAATTATTTAGTCCAGTACTTCACAGTGTTTATAGGACAGATTCTAATTTTTTTTTTCAAAAATAAAAAAATAGTCTTTTTCTGAAATGTTTAATGTGTTATTGATAGTTGTTTAATGTTTGACAATGAACTGGCTTACTAACTGTTTCGTGTTTGCTGCGTCATTGTAATTGTCAAGTTGGTACGTTGTTGTCGTTGTTGGTATTTCAACCTTGGTGAACAGCTGCTAATTTGTGGAAAATATTATTTCCAGCGATAGGGCAATTCCTTGTTCAAATATGGACCTGCATTTTGCTCACTGCTCGCGGAATCTAGAAAAATGTAAAGTCTGCGGTGATATGGTTCCCAAAAAATTTGCAGAGGAACACTTTCTTAGCACTCATGCCCTGGTATGTGAGAACATGTTATCCAGTGAAATTCTGTGCAATAATTTCCACTTTAGCAGAAAAATTTGGTACATCGGTCTTATTCCAGCATAGCTGTCAATCCTTTTTAGGACCAATTTGTTTTTACTTCTGTGTCTGTAGCTTTATTAATGTCTCATCTCTAAATTTTTGTCTTAAAATGTTGATTAGTTTATATCATATGTGTATGTATGAGTTTGTGGGATGTGTTGCATGATGCTCAATTTGCAATATTTGTAAGCAAATTTATACTTGTGGATCATTGAGTGTTACCCGTGTGAATGATCATGGCCTTGTTTATCACTGATCTTGTATGATGTCACCTGTTTATTGGGATTTTTACAAAATCGAAACTTGACTCCATGAAATATTGTCGTGTACTTTGCTAAAATTGCATGTATCCTATTCTTCTACTTGGTATATCAAGGTCCTATTAACACGATTTGGCTGAATTATCTTCCCGTTTGAGGGGTTCTTCCATTAAATAGAAATTGTTACATCCTAAATATGGTAATGATCTAATCACAATAATTTACAATCAAATTATATATATGTATTTATGGAATGTGGAATCTTCATAATCTTCATTATCATTGACATCCCCCCTCAAATTGA
>CAIGRP010112884.1:0-20120 GCA_903798385.1 Fraxinus cuspidata | reverse complement strand
TCTGGTATCGACTGGCTACTGTAATTGAACTTGTATTTTGTAACTTGTCTCTCCTCACTGGTGACATTCATAATCTTTGTTGATGAGAATTCTGGCAAGATTTTGGAAGTAAAGTTTGCATTAGCTACATCTATGCCTCTACAGTTTTGTGTTAGGTTCTCTTTACAGTTGAGTTTATATATGCAGAAAAAATGTTTCACCTATCCCTTTCGAGTAATATTTTTGATATACTTGTATTGTCTAAAAGTTGAAGTTATTAGAAATAAGGTTAACATTGTTATTTATGTCTTCAACGTGCTCCGTAAGGCATATCGTACTGTCTATTCTTGAATACGTGTACCATTTATTCAACTCCTTATTCGATTTTCATCCATTGAGCACCATTTACTGCTTACTAGAATAGTTATGAGATGTTTGCGAGACCATTGGCCTCCATTTTTTCAAAAAATTATTTTCTTAAAATTTATTTTTAATCACATTTTTCCATAAAATAATTTTACTCGTAAATTAATCTTGTTTTTATTTTTAACCACATATTTTCTATTTCAAAACAAAATTTTTCTCCAAAAATGGGGATCAAACCGAACACAGTCCATTAATTATCCTTAATCAGAACCATTTCGGCGGAATCTGACTAAGTGAAAACAACTAGACAATTGAGGTTAAAAATTGAAAGTTATCATCACAGTAGATCAGAAGATCGAACAAAGATAGAATTTATAGAGAACTCGTTGGAGCAAATAACTTTGATTCTCACCATTGAAATTTGGTTAGTTGAAATCTACCGGATGATTGAGGTCACAAATTGGAAGTTATCAGCATTGTGTATAAGAAGAATGAACAAACAAAGAATTTACAAAGAGCTTGTTGGAGCAAATAGCTTAGATTTTCATCGTCGAAATATGGTTAATTGAACACGTTGGATGATTGATGTCACCAATTGAAAATTGATGGCACTATATACCAGAATTTTTGAAGGCAAAGTTGACAACTGAGGTCGGAGAAATCATGAGCCCGTGATCAATTCTTTTAAATTTGTGACATATGACATGCACTATGACATGTGACTACCCATGAGCAGTTCTCTTAGATTTGTGACCAATGAGCATTGATCTGTTACTTATGCAATATGACTCGTGATTTGTGAATTATTACTGGTGACTTGTAATATTGAACTATGACATGTGAACTTAAATTTATGACATGTTAATAGTACATAAAGACATATGACATATGATCTGTGACTTGTTGACAATGATCTGTGACTTATACAATACAGTATAACATGTGACCCGTGGAATGTGACAGACGAACATGATATGCGACCATTTCTATTTGATCCGTAACTTGTGAATATTTATATGTGGCCTATGTATAATGACTAGTACATACCATCGCAAACCACCTCAAACCGCTACAGTGTTGCTGAGTTTGTCGTTGCGCACGATGCTCAGATCGCCGCACGCAGTGGAGAACTCAGTGGCACTGTATGCGGTAGGGGTGATCTAGCGCCATGCACAACGATGCTCATAATGGCGTGCGATGTTGATACTGTGATTGTCGGTGAAGGAAAAATTGTTAAATAAATGTGAGCACCAATAATCTTCCTTAACTTCACCCGTCTCTTTTTCATCCTCAACTTCAAAGACTCAAAAATGTGAAACAATTTAGGGTTTGGGTATAGGTGGAGGTGACAATGGGGATGGAGAGGTAGTGGGTGAGTAGATTAACTAATTTTATAATATTAATAGTTGAATTATCACCTAATTTATGGATGAGTAAACTTTCAATCTATTTTTGAAATACGATCTTTAAAAACTTGACCCAATGTAATTTTAACATAAATTTTTTTTAAAAATCCTTTAGGGCCCATTGAAGATGTTGACCTCAAAAAATGGTCACGACACGTTGTCAACAGAATAATACTCCACGTAAGCTCCTCCCTACGCATAGTAACACATCGTTAGCCAATCGTGGCCTATTCCGGTGGAGGTGGAAGTGGCCGCTAGCACTCCAACGATCACTTTAGTGATTTTGTAACTTGAAAGTGACGTTCGACGGTGATGTGATCACTGGAACGTGGTTGAGTGTATGAATAAGTGTGCGGTCTTCAGAGTTAAGAAATCTTTTTAAGGCTAAAAATCAGAGAGAAAAAAGGTACCCCTCATACCTTAATGAGGGAGTACTTATACTAAGAGGAAGGGAGATGAGAACTGTTGGATATAGGGACACGTGACTTTAGATCCCGGGTAGATTATCCTTCATAGGTGTCAATCTATCTATCCATAGGTTGGTGGGTATTAAATATTTCCTGACACAGCAATGTGAGTTGACCGTTTGGAGTCTGCCACACGACCCATCAATCATGCTAATGACTTAATTTTGGGGAGATCTTTTCATAAAAGATCTTGGCAGGCATGAGGAAATGAATATGGGGTGTGATGAATGCGGAATATGGGTCTTTGCATCCGTCGCATGTGGCGGATAAGTTTGGATCTTCTACAGGTGAGCAGTAGTGTTTCAATTTGGACTATTGGATTCGGTTCATCCATACGAGTTCATTCGTCCACCACGTGGTAGCACAAAATCTTTTTGTGCACACGTGGTAGACGAACTGAGTGAACAAGGTGGAGGCCACTTTAATTCAGTTCATCCGAGGTGTAGCCACACGAAAATTAGGTCATGCTGCCACGTGACGGACAGACTGGATGGATGAGGCCGAGGGCTCACGAGGGCCCGTAATAGAAGATAAAAAATAATAGTTGGTTAAATACTTTAAATTCTAGAGGGTAAATTGTGAGTTTCGTCTCCAACCTTTTCAAAAGTTACAATTTCATCCCTACCTTATCACCAACCTTTCCTAAATACATTAAGAAATCTCACCCAATGACAAAACTGTTAGATGTTGCTGTTAACTTGCTCATGTGACTTGTACATGAATTTTAAGTCAAAAGTAAATCTACTTACAACTTCTACATAAAATGAAAAGAAATAAATGCAATTATTGAATTCAAAATAAGAAACTAAATAAACTTCATCTTCTACAACCCATCTACCTCCACCCACGTTTTTTTAAGAGTTTTTAAAATCCTTGCACAGTTCACATGAGCGAGTTAATAGCAAAAAACTTCTATTTTTGCTAAAAATGTATATCTAAAATTGCTTACTTTTTCCCCTCTCAAATTGGACTCAACATCCCTAGTTTTTTATTCTTTCTGCAATGCATATATATATACATTTGACATTCGTTTTGTAAAAAATAATTACTTAAGATTACAAAGTTTGAAAGATTTCTTTTAAAAAAACTGTTTGTAAAACACATCTATCACCCAAACATGATCTTCGATAGACAAATTCAGTATATCATGAATAATCTATTAGTCAATAGGGTATTGAATTATCGTATTATTTTCACCGGTATAATTCAAGAGGTGTTTGACATTTATCGTATTTTTGTATCATTGATTAGAAATGACTTTACATAATCTATCGATAAATTAATAAATTATTTATTTAGCATACGCTACTCTACAAAATTCAGTCCAACTCTCTTATTTAATTTTTTTTTTTTAATTTATAAACATTTCTTAATAGTTTTTTTTCCTTATAAATAAAACTACTTTCTTGATACTCAATACAGATGCAACTGATGGGTCTCACAGGTCCACATGGATGATGACGTCTACCTTCATTAGTTTATCCGATCAATTAAGCATGTCCTATTGTGTCATCTTGCGGAGCCCAAATGGGTGTTTTGATTGCAATTGAATTGAAGTAAAATGATTGGAATGATGCAAATTGATTCAGTGCCTTAACTGGAGTTGGAGTGAAAGTTTGGTGACCACAAATGAAATTAACCTGCTTATAAATTCCTAACCCTAGTTTTTCACCCTCGCCGCCGCCCTCGGCCATCGGCCTTCAATCCAAATGGTGCTCTGGGCAGTTCCCTCATGAATTTCGGCCACAGCCCCCATCATGCTGTATAAGAAGAGGTTCCTTGTTCAGTGCTCTATAAATCTCCTGTTAATACGAATGCTATAGTGTATAGCGGATTGGGTGAGTTATATTTTAATTTCTAGACATTCTTAATAAATTTGGGACTTGGGATGATAGCTCAATTTCGATATCTTGCTGAAAAATATCTGGATTTAGCAGCTTTTTCTGTCAATGAATTTTTGATTTTTTTTGCTTGATATCTGTTATGTTTTGCTTATGATATATTTATTTTCTGTTCATAATTGGTGATCAAAATTTTGTGATTATCCCAATCTTCATAAAATGTTTCTAGTGGAAGGGCAATAGGCATTTCAGGGATTTATTATGGTACGTGGTTGCCTTTTAGCAGAAAGGCAAGATGCAATGGGCATTGGGGCAAGACTTTCTGGATTATACATTTAGTGCTGGGTTAATTTTTCTTCTATATTGAAAAGCCAAAGGTGGATTCTCTGAAGCTAATTGATTAGTGCACTGAGACTTGGATCTATTTATGAGGGAGTGGTGGTGGAGACGGAAGGAAGTCATTGGCAGTGAGGTAGGAGGTGGTGGCAAATTTTGGTGGGAAGAAGACAATTCTTTGTTTCTTTTCCTTTTCTTTCCCCCTTTCTAATACATTTTTACTTCTTCATAGGCTTGCTTCTATTAAATTATACTTACATTTTTCCTAATAGATTGTTTATATAGAGTATTTCACATTTGTTGATAACAAGGTACATTAGATAAGGGCATATTAGAAAATTAAGAAATTAATTTTACTCTTATCAAGGGAAGTGACCTATAATTTGGGACGAATGAAAAAAAAAAACTAAGCATATTTTTACGGGATGGAGGGAGTATTAAAGACTGAGGAAGGGGGCAGGGTTACTCGGGATACTCGGGTAAGGGAGAAAAATCTTGGTATATTAATTGTGTGAAAACGAAGTGACTGAATGGCTGATTGAAACTTCATGCAGTCCGAGACTGTAGGACCTGCTTATTTCCCAAAAGATCTTTTATTATTGCCTGATTTTTGAATTATTGAATCATCCAACTATTCTTTTCTAATTTAACATTTATGAATTCCAGGTGTCGTGTTTGAAGTCAGATCAAATTGAACTACAAGTTTTCAAAGCCTTCTTTTGTTTATGTTAATGTTGGTGAATGCCCACAAAAAGGCAGCATATTCATTACAACCCACTTTGCATACCTAAAGAGATGGTGAAAGGGTTGATGAGATGTTTGGTGTACTGTCAAGACTCTTGAAATACTGCACTTGTTCTTACCGTTCTTTTGTTTGGGGTGGGATGAAGAAGACGAGAGGAAGAAGGCAAAGGGGAGAAGACAAGCGGCTCATTTTCATTCTCTCTCCAACTGTGTCCTTTTGAAAGAATTTTCTCATGTTTATTTGTTGCTATGAGCTGGTATCCATGGGAATATAAATCCCAACGCTTTTACCTAGTAAAATGAGAGAAAAGTTAACTAAAACATACCTAGGTCGAAACAATTAGAGTAAATCAAGGGAGTCATTAGATTCTAATTTTCAACCAATACCCCTCTTTATTTTCGGACCACTTGCAGTCATGGTTAGGACTTTAGATTCTAAAATGCTAAAGACAACTATTATTGTGGCAAAATTTTAGGAAGCAATGTTCACTTCCTCTCTATATTGCAGAGACCTACCTCTGTTTCCGCCATTTCCTTGGCCCCATGGTTTTGTACAAAGCCTCATTATTTAAGTTTTTGCAGTGTAGCTTCAGAGATTTCAAAAGTGGGCATCCTTTAGCCGCAACAAGCAAGTTTCTATTGTGAACGATATTTGGATGTAATGATAAAGTTTCAAGAGATCTGCAGCCAATTGCTATGGCTTTTAGCAAGAGGACAATAAATGATGAATTTCAAGATAACTAGACAAACATTATAGAGCTTTTTCAACGCCTCAATTTACGCCATGATGCTTGCTCACCCGACTGCAAACGTTGCTTGGCTCTTATGCCCTCTGGACTAGCATATTTGTGGGACTGCATTTCTATCCAGCCAAATTGGTAAGTTTTAAGTTAGATTAATTCTTACCATCAACTGTTTGTAAGAAGTCGACCTATAGGCCTTTGATGGAAAAATAAATCTAGTCAACATGTGATAGATGTGTTGAAAATGAACTATCAACATATAAATAATTAATTCTTTCGCTTCATAATATCTTAAAACTTTTAGTTGTGGCGTTCAACAAATACTTTGCCTAGAGGTAGTTGGATCCATCTACTTGCTCCACAAGAAGCTAAACGAATTTGCAACAACAAACTTTCTGATGTTGTGGCCATGCTGCTTTTAAAATTTACAATAACAAATGGTTCATGTATTCAGAATGTTGAAAATTTCAATTTCTTACAGTTATTTGCGAATTAGGAAGCATAGAACTCTCTTTTCACTTTGCTAATATTCACAAACCGGAAATTAAATTCAGCCCCTGTTTGAACCCCATTTTTTAAAACAAATGAATTTGTAATAGTGATTTTTTTTTTTTGAAGAATGTGTGGTTAAAAAGTAGGGAAAAGATTTAGGTTTACGTGCAAATTATTTTATTGGGAGAATGTGTGGTTGAAAATGAGATTAGAAAAAATGAGTTTTTAGATAATGAGGATCAAATGGGGGCTCAATTGTTATTTTGTATAAATGTCTTGTTCATTTCTCGTGATGCAGATGAGAGAATGTTGAATGAATTGGTCTTCTCTTGCTGGTCAAATTGTCTTGGGCAAAACTGGTTGGGAACGCGTGGTTTATCAGATTCTGGTTTCTTGTTTGGCTGTTGCTGGAGATGGATTTACCGAACTTATGTGATACGGTGCTCTAACTTAAGAGATGTATTGTTGTTGATAAATGTAAATTGGCGGTGTCTGGATTTGCAAGTGATTACCTGAATTATAGTTGTAGTTTTATTATCCTCCGAATTATCATTCTATTGGAGAGGTACTTTGGATTGGATCAGAATATAGACACACTATCTCATAATCAGGCTTTTCTATTTGCACATTGGTCTTGGCATGATAATAGTTGTTCAATATTGGCATCTAGAATCCTTCTGCATAATTGCTTAGGCTATGATACCAGGGAATTTGTGGAGATGTTTACAGACAGGACTGGAGGATTTGAATTTGCGGTTTTTGAAGGTTTGACTGGCATGGGATTGGGTCAGCTAACCCTTGGTTGTGAAATCACATGGACTTGCCGCTTGTGCAAATATTACTGATGTATCATTGGAAGCTGTGTCAGTTCATTGCAGATCTCTTGAAACTTATCATTACATTCAGAATTCATCCACAAGAGAGGCTTGCTTGTTGTAGCTAAAGGATGCCTTCTATTGAAATCTCCGAAACTAAAATGCAAAAACGTAATTGATGAGGCTTTGTACGGAACCTTGGGGACAGTGCTGCAGGCTGTCCTAAAGGAATTGATGTTATTCTACTGTATGCAGATATGCATGTAGTTCTCGGCTTTATAGCTAGGAACTGTACATTACTGGAATATTGCCACATGGTTTGTTGTCATTGCATTTTATAACTTGGAGTCTTACTGTGATTGCAAGCTGAGAATAAAGAGGGTATCAGTTCAGAAGTTAGCTTGAGGATCAAACATATGGAAAACAATGTTACAGAAGGCTACGTGCTTCTTCGAGAAGTTTTGGATGCTGGGCATGTTTCAAGCAATATTTCCTTCAATAAGTTGATGTCTTCATTTTGTGAGAGTATGCAATAGTTTGTTTTTCTTCGTACTGTGATCGCAAAGAATTGTTCACTAGATAATATACACTTATCACTTGTCAGGAAGTTATTTATGGTTTATGCAAAAGGACGGGGGATGAAGGTTTTTCGAACTTTATACGATTACTTACAATTCTCTGATTCTCTGATTCTCTAATTCAAGGCTCGTGCAAGAAAGGAAAGATATGGAGGGTCCATACTTTCTTGATGAGATTCTAAAGCAGGGTTTGCTGCCATCTATTGTGTTGATTAAAAACTTTGCGAGCTACAAATGTGGTGGAAGCAAAAGTATTGTGTGAAGATATGTTAGATAGGGTGATACTGGCGATTTATGCTTACAATTTCATTTTAATTGGACTGAGTGAGCAAGGAAATGCTGTAGGAGGGATGGAGTGGTCGGGGAATATGCTTAAGAGTAAGCTCAAACTAAGAAAGAAGACTTTTGAGAGACTCATCCAATGCTTTTCTGAAGGTTAAGTGATGCTTTTTATGTTTTAGATCTTCTGCAATTTTTTTGCAGGAGCCTCTGTGCTATTGGGAAAGGCTGTAAAAATAGATTCTGGGAAAGATGTGTTTAGATTCTACGACTTTTGGTTGCCCTGAGCTTTTGCATCTTGAAGTCAATGGCTGCCGTATGCGGACTGAAATTCATTGGAAAATCCTGCATGTGAGCATTTTGACTGCCTCCTTCCTTTCGCTCCCTGACACCACCATCACCAGTGCTTGCTCTCATTTTTGTCAAGTGAACTGTTCTCTCTCTCTCTCAACCTTCCCTTCCCCTAGTCCCTCCATACGAGACTTGAACCCACAATCACTTTTGCAAGAACCTTAATCATTTCTAACTGCTGCTCTTGAACTCCTTTTTCTAGTGTCGTCTTGCTTGGCTATTTTTGCTAATTCGCCTGATGTTTCTACAGTCGAAAATGATGCACTATGTGGCATACGTTGCAAGCTCTTCGTTTGGTTTAGTGCTCAGTTATTTGGGATGACGGCATGTATAGTATAGCTAGAGGGTGCGGAAACTCAAAGAAGCTCTATATTCACCAATGTTCATTGGGTACTTCTTTCTCCTCCTGTTTCTAGTGTATCACATTTGGAGTTCTTAAGTTTACCAAGATATTATCATGTTTCACCTTAGTACTTTTATCTTTGAAATGAATTGATTTTGCTATTCGGAAAACATCTCAGTTTGTGAACTAGCATTGTGATCATTATTATACCACACTAGCTACATTCCTTTGGCTGTTAAGACTTAGCATATGTTTGGCAAGTGATACACTTGCCAAAAGTCAAATTACTTTTTTATCAACATATTTCTGGGGAACTACAAGTACTACGCACTTATCTTCCCCAAATTTCTATCTGTTTTTATAAACCCACCTGTTTATAAACACTTGCCAAACATATCCTTAATGAGACGTTCAAATTTTCTGCCTGAAATATTATCCATTAAAGTTAATAGTCATTCGACGTGTAGAGCTGGGTTGAATCTTAAATTTTTAGATTTACAGAGTTGCATGCGTCTATACTCATCTGTAGTAGTTTCTTTCTATTTGTCCAGAACCTTGGGGACGCGAAAACAGTGGCACTAGGTGAAGGCTGTCCATTACTTGAGGAATTGGCGGTATCTCAATATTTGCAACTAACAAGGATGTATGTCTCGGTTACATAGCTAGTAACTGTACATCACTGGATGAATGCAACATTATTTATTTCCCTGGTATGTCGGAATCTGGAATTGAAGCGGCGACAAGAAGTTGTCCAGAAATAGAAAATGCATCAGTTGTGAAGTGTATGGTTAGCCTAGCCCAGGATCAAATGTCTGTATCCACAATCTCTCACCTATAAATTGTCAATTATTTCGAATCCAACAAAACATTTGCAGGAGAGAAACATTTAATCGCAGGTGTAGAGTTGATGGCATGTTGAAGCGGAAGTACTACGAGTTGTTCCTTGTTAGGGATATCCGGATTCCCTCGAGTAAGCTTTATTTGTTATATCTGTTGTATCAACCTGTACTTGTTTCTCATTTTATTCATGAGGGATGCAACTTTTGACAAATCTTAATTATGTTTTAACGGATTCTTATCTATATAGTTAAAAGTTGGTTTACTATCTAATGATATTCAATATATTCGAATTGTTTTGGAATTTCAGATTTTTCATGTGCAAATGATATCCACAAGGTTTAACAGAAAATTTCTAATTGTTTTGAAATTTCATTTTTTCTTTTCTTGTGCAAATGATATCCACAGCACATTGGGTAAAGCTAATTTGTAAGGAGCTGCTCAACTCAACATAGACGAATTAGAATGAATTTTAGAGTGGATTAAAAAAGGGTAGTCGGTGCAAAATGTTCAAATCGTTTGAATTTGTTGTGCAAATTGTTTTGTCGATTCATATTTGGTATTTGAATCCTCAGATCGATTATTTTTGCGCAATTGGTTATTTCCATCTGGTTCCGTCCAAATTTATTTGTTAAATAGGTGTGTGTGACATGATAAAAGGACAATCTTGTCCTCTGATTTAAAAAAAAAAAACAAATAGAAAATCTATTTATTCTCCAAATCCCACCCCTTCCCCTTACTCTTCCACCACAGTCACCACCACCACCACTGCTTTATACACTCATTTGAACTTCTAAACTTGATGAATTATGTCTATCAATCTAATTTAGCGTAAATATGTGAATTGTATAAAAAGTTTCGATTTGGATGCAATTGACATGAACAAAGGTAATTTGAGTTTAATGGGAGTTTGATGAGTGTGTTTCAATCATAATTTAATGCTACTTAATCTGGATATTTCGTGTGATTCTTAGTTTCAAAAAAATTTTATTTGTATTTTCGTGTTATTTTATAGGTTAAGTCAATTGGTGTGAACGATGCAAAACTTGGAGTGAAGAGTGATGTTGGCATGAATCAAGGAGAAGTTAATGTTGATTTGGTGAAACTTGATGAGCCTAAATTGAAAAAAGAAGTGAATAACGACGAAAAATTATGAAATCTAAAGTTTGAGGACTCAATTGCAACTTTTTAATGGTTGATTCAGATCACAAAACGATGATTGAAGATTGTTATGAGTCAATTGGATATACTTAGAAGTCAAAGAGGAGTGAAATATGATCAAAATATTTTCACAAATCAATTTTCAACTATACAATTATATTCTAGATTTTTAGTCGAAAATTGAAATCTATTTTTGACATAGTGAATGTTCGAATTGGAAAACTCCATATGAAGTGAAACTGTAGCCGTTTGAGTTATCTTTACAATACATTTTGAATCGTCTCAATAAATATTATGATAAACATATTAAAAGATGTGCAGCGCTGATTTTTTACTCGAAAGTGGGCATCTCTGCGCCACTACTTCTGAAGTTTCAGCAATGCGACGCCCCCCGTTCCAAAGTCGGTTCAGAGCAATTAAAGATCAATTGGAGTGCATTTGATCAATATGAAGCATTAATAGAGCAACACGAGGAGATTCACAAGTTTAGAACGCTAAATAAAACATTTGAAAAAGTTTGGAACTTAATTGCAAACTTTCAAAATCTGCACCGAATCAATTTTAGATAATTGTGGAGGATGAGGATTAAAATATAAAGAAGTTAAAGAATAAAGGCCAAAGGTGAAAATAGAAAGGGATTCGAGATGAACAATACGAGAATTCAGGGATCGAGAAGCACGGAAGCGGACTTGTTCATGCAATTGGGTACGAGTTTTAACTTAATTCTTGGGGCTATAAATACAAATCTTCATATACATTTTAAGGATAGAGACTTTTAGGATATAATAGATTTGTATCATCAAAAGAAGTCTAGAGGAAGCCATTAGATACATAATTACATGTCTTACAAACTTTATAGAAGCTTTTGATACAAAACATATACTCCACACACATTTTCATACATCTTTGTTTGGATTTGAAAATGAACATATTCAAGAAGATAATTCAAAAATCGTTGAAATAATTCAATATCTTCCATATGTCTTCCCAACCTCTAATTCCAGGTGATGTTCTATCGATTCAATTCATTTATTGTAATCATATGATGCTCGGATAAATGTATAGATGCTACAATAACGATGAACCCTATATTTTGATATTTTGACATTAAATTTTAGATTTTGACATTTTAAATATTTATTTGGTTTTGAATATTTGTTATGATCTTAATGTTTTTCAATTACTCGATCATTAATTGAATTGGTTGTGATTACTATATGACTCATGATAACAATCATTGTAAAATTCAGGTCTATGCTTTGCATGAATGCTCATTTGATTTAAAGCATCATTATATGTTCACATTTGGGATAAGGATGTTTCGAATCATATGCAAAAATAGATTTAATTCTAATTACGAAAAAATATTGAGTAAAATAAGAACATTGACTTCAGGTTGAAATAAATGTTTTCAAATAATGGAATTGATATTAATATTAAAGAATATATGAGGATTCGAGTTCCTAGTGCTTTTTTCATTAGATTATTCATAAATGCTTCCCAACCTCTTTGTTAGCTTAGACGTTAGATTAGATAGTTAATTTTATGTTTAATTAGTAAATATAATCCATCTTATCTTAGTTGTGTGATTTGATTAAAATTACACTTAAATTGTTGGCTAATTGAATTTTTAATCCTCATGGGATTGATATTTGGACTCTTGTTCACTTTATAATTTCTCATGATACCGTCCACTTGCTGGGTTTTAGTGCAACAACCACCCCCACCACCCCTCTCCTCCCCTTTCCAAGGGTTGTCTACTGCTGAAATCTCTGAAGTTAGAGTGAAGAAACCTAGAGTATGAGGCTTTGTAAACTGTTTGAAATTTTTGTTTATTGTTACACAGCTGTGGGAAATAACAAGTTATTTATCCTTTATTACTTCAGAAATATGGATCCTCTTTCCCCTTGGGATTCTAATGCCATCAGTTTAAATATTCTCTTGTTATCCTCTCTGTCCTTTAATGTAGAGAAGCTTTGATAATATGCAGTTTAGGTTATTGTCCTGTTTTGATGTGGTTTAACTTGGAGGTCTATAAGAAATAATCTAAGTTCAACCACCAAGCATTTCAGAGAGAGTAGTGATGAGCAACTGCTATTTCCTATGCGTAGTTAGAGCTTCAAAGGGAATAAACTTCAAAAAAACTTCACTTCACTTGGCATCAGTGAAAGCTCTAGTAGTGAATTCGTGTCCCCAAACTGAAGTCTTGGCTCGTCGTGCTGTGGCGTGCTTCATGACACACTGAATGGAATTCTACTCTTGAGGCATCGAGTTCTGGGATGCCACTTATAGCCATGGAACAGTGGGTAGACCAAACGACTTTTGCAAAACTTATTGAGGACGAATTTAAAGTAGGAGTATGCGTTAAAGGCTTCAAGCCAATGAAAATGGGTTGGTTAGTAGAGAAGATATCTAAATGTGTATAAAAGAAGTTGTTCGAGGAGAGAAAGGGAGAAAGCTCAAAGAGAGTGCTGTTAAGTGGAAGGAATTGGCTAAAGAGGTCATAGATAAAGGTGGAAGTTCTGCTACCAACGTTGAAGCTTTTATTTCAAAACTTTTGAATTTATAAGCTAGGATGGAAAATAATTCAGAATTAAAGGTAAAATTTTGAAAGAACTCGAAATAAGCCTGAAAAGTTAAAAATCCTGCCTAAACTTAGCTCCTGTTTTTTACCTCTTGGCCTGTTAAATTCATATATGCTGATGCCAACATTGTGGCTACAGGTACACGATAACACAGATGTGAACAAATTAGCCTATGTCTCTTTGTAATCATCCATTCATTGTACAATGTAATATGTCTCTTTCTTGATATTTAGTCTCCACATAAATTTAATTTTCCATTGTCACAACCTATTATTTTCTTTGTCGATATTATGTTAGAAATCTAAAGTGAATTTGCAATGTTTTGAAAATCGGACAAGACAGACAACTTCAACTGAGAAAAACTTGGCAACCAACCCAAAACTCGGACTGACTATAAGCGATATATACCCGATCAAACAGCAACTTTAACTAGAAACCGGCTTGTTTACCTTCTCCAATTCATTGCCAGGGTCGAGTTTAAAAACCACGTCAATTTGGAAGCATTGAATTCTCCCCATGTCATCTAAAACTGCAGGCTGCAGCCATTCAGTATCTCTCTGCCCATTCTAACAAGAACAACATTATCCTAAGTACCTTGTTGGGCAGAAATTATTAAGTACCTTGTTGGGCAGAAATTATGCCTATTCTGGCCAGTGAACTATTTTTAGCAGAAATACGACTGAATCCCTGTTTACACTTTCATAAGCCTACAAAATACATGAGAGCAAAGTCCATTTCTCGAGCCACCGGTCAAGGCGTGCATTCAGGCATTTACGAGGCCTTGAACTTAATCTCACTATACATTTTGCATTTCAGATGGTCTAGAAAAAGAGTAATGCTATGTAGCCTAACTGATGAAAACCCATGTGTCAATTAAATTATTGAACATCACTTAATTGACACCTAGATTGATGTTTAGCATAATAATGAATATGGTGAGTTCGAAAACGTGCTCAATTCAAATATCAATATCCAAATAAGCCATCAAAAGCATTTTAATTTGTTAATAATCATGGTTTCTCAAAATTTAGCCCCATTTTCTAACCCCCAAATTCATTTTCTATCACATTCTCTTAATGAATCAATTTTGCATATGGACTCGTAACTTTTTCATTTTTTAACCACAAAAAAATTATTATCCGAGAAATCTCTACCAAGCGGTGCCATAGTTGTTTCAAATATTCCTGTGTAGGGACAATCAAGGAACATTGCAATAAAAATATCACTACTAAATCTTAATCAATTCGGCAAAAGGCTTAAATTTGTTGTTGCATTTAGTATTTTTTTTTTCCTGATTGATCTTTATCGAGGGAGCATAAAGCTGGCAAGTTTTACTTCTCACATTTAAAATCAGTAACTCATTTTTTTGTACAATTTGATACCCCTTTTATTTTTTCATATATATAATTTCTCACGTGCTTGAAACTCGAGAAATACTATGGCTTACATCTTTTCAGACATTTATTTAGGAATTATCAAATTATTGTCCCCTTATTTGCCATACAAAAGGCCAGGTCCTCCCATACTATGCCAAGTTGGAGAACTTTGTAACTCCCAATGGGTACTACCATACAAAATCCATCTCCTCTACACAGAATATTTATATATCATCCTTCCATTCTACACTGCAAACCGCAAATGATCAGATAACAAGAAAAAAAAAAGGCACGACAGATAAGAAGAAATGGCTGATAATAAGCCTCATATTCTAGTCCTCCCTTTCCCTGCACAAGGCCACATAAATCCAGCACTGGAGTTCTCCAAATGCCTAGCCTCACATGGTCTAAAAGTGACCATCTTTTTAACCAGCCGCGTTGGAAAATCTGCAATAATTCCATTGAATAGCTCAATTAATGTTGAAACTATCTCTGATGGTTCAGAGGAAGCTAAGGAATCAGAAAGCATCGAAGGCTTCTTCAAGATGTTCAATGCAGCAGTTTCACGGAACTTGGCCAAGTTCATTCAAGAACGAAGAGAGACTTGCCCGGCTAAAGTTCTAGTGTATGACTCGATCATTCCATGGGCTTTGGATGTAGCACACCAGGAAGGCCTACTTGGAGCTTCATTTTTCACTCAGGCAAGTTGTGTTTGTGCTATTTACTATCATATACACCAAGGGTTGATAAAATATCCTTATGAAGACTCGGAGTTATTTTTGCCTTCCATGACTCCACTTGAGGTCAACGACTTACCTTGTTTTTCCTTTATCCCGGATCCAAGCAATACTGTCGTGAGGCTTCTTGCTGACCAATTCTCAAATCTGGACGAAGCTGATTGGATCTTTATCAACACGTTCGACAAGCTGGAAAATGAGGTAAAGACATTTAAATGTGTACATCATAATAAGAAATTTAAAGCAGACCTATTTGGAGGTCATAGAAACTGGATATATATCAATTGAGAACTCATAAATCATATTTAACAGAGTAGATTTTTATAGAATTCATGGTAAAAACAAGTTGAATGTATATGCTTTGAGTATCTTATTTCAGACCAATACCACTTTAACTGCAAAAAAAATAAAAAAATAAAAACTCCCAATTTCACTGGGAACGCATTCCACCTAGGAAGAAAATTTCAACCGAAACATGAAGTATAAAATCTGTCAGATTAGATAGAGTAAAACTTCCTTGCATGCTTGTAAAAGGTCAGTTTTGCGTACCTTCTTACAAGTAACTGTGTGCCTAGGTTGGGGTTTGACATGCAACATAAATATTACAGCAGTGCTTTTCTTGGCAAAGCCAGGAAGCACATTGCCCACCTCTACATTTCGCATTATGCTATCTTTATGACCTTTTACTCTCTCAAGGAACTAAGCTTGAAAAACTACATCCTAAATTATATTGGAATTAAGGAATGTGGAAATTTAATCAGTCAAACCATTGAAAAATTCCCTTGGTATCTTACAAACTTTGCTATGTTTGTATCAGGTACTTAACTGGATGGTAAGCCGGTGGCCATTTAAGACTGTTGGACCAACTTTTTCATTAACATACTGTGGAAAGAAACTCATGACCGAAAAGAACCATAAAATTAATCTATTCGAACTAAATTATGAAGCAAGCATGACATGGCTAGACTCGAGAGAAACTGGTTCTGTTGTTTATGTCTCATTTGGAAGTGTGGCCAGCCTTAAAGAACAGCAAATGGAAGAACTAGCACAGGGCCTAATAACGAGTAACTGCTATTTCCTATGGGTAGTCAGATCTTCAGAAGAGAATAAACTTCCTCAAAACTTCACTTCCATGGCTTCAGAGAAAGGTTTAGTGGTGAATTGGTGTCCCCAAACTGAAGTCTTAACTCATCGCGCTGTAGTGTGCTTTATGACACATTGTGGGTGGAATTCTACACTCGAGGCATTGAGTTCTGGGGTTCCACTTATAGCCATGCCACAGCTTGTAGATCAAATGACTAATGCGAAACTTATTGAGGATGTATTTAGAGTAGGGATACGTGCTAAGACAGATGAAAATGGGTTAGTTAGAAGAGAAGAAATTGAAATGTGCATAAAACAAGTTATTCAAGGAGAAAAAGGGAATAAGCTCAAAGAAAGTGCTGGTAAGTGGAAGGAATTGGCTAAAGAGGCCGTGGATAAAGGTGGAAGTTCTGCTATGAACGTTGAAAATTTTATTTCGAAACTTCTGAATCTGTAACTTGTCCTTTAAAGATAGTGCTAGTGTTAATTTGCTGATGTTAACACTAGCTAAAGATACTCTTATAGCCATGCCACAGCTATCAATTTGCTGATGCCAATAGAAAATGTTGTTTGGGAAGCAAATATTTGACAAGTGTGTTTTCCAAGCTTATCTCAGCTACAACATTTGTGCATTATTAATTAAATGGATGGATTTCTGCTCATGTTTGTATGTGTGTGTGTTTATATAAATATATCATGTTAGAAGACAAAACCCGATTTGGAGGTGAATTGATATCAATTGGAGCTTAATTGAGTAGTAAAGATGGAATTGATGAAGAGCGACTGGGAAGCTTTGGCTAGATTGGAAGCTTTGAAAGTGCCAATGGGATGAATTTGCAAGTTTCCGGACCAAATTCATCGTTTGGAAAGTTTGAGAATCAACTTGATCACTCTCGAAACTTGTGAGGGTCAAATTCGAAGGAAAAAGGTTGAAGGACAAAATTGAATGAATTTGAAGGATGAAGGATCAATACAGAAGCAATTGGTAGTGGTAGGACCTAATTTGGATGATAATAATTGGAAAGACCAAAGTTGTACGAAAACCTGAGATGAGGGACTAAACTTGAATGGAAACCACGAACTCGGAACCAAAGCATACATAAGCTGAAAAGTAGAGGGCAGTCATCCTGGGATAATTTGGGGGTATATTTGCTGCCCTATTGGGGTGGGCAACCCGATGTCCGACCAGGCCTAAAAGTCTGATTTTTGGATTTTAAAGTAAGGGAACTTGAGTATTCTTCAATGCACGAATTTCAAGGAAACCAAGAACTATATAAAAGGCGAAATTAGGTCAAGAAAACACTACATACCACAACATAGATACTCTTGGGCAAGAAAACACAAGGTACACGAGGTTTGGATCACAACCTATTATTTTCTTTGTTAATCCTGAAGTAAAAGATCTAACGTGCTCACCAAGAATTTGCAATGTTTAAGAAACTGGATAAGTCTGCCTTGTTGGCTTAAGAGAAATTGACAACCAATCCAAGTCTCAGTCTGATTATAAGCTAAATACCATATCATTAAAAATCAGGACCAAATGGTCAGATCAACCAGTAACTTCAACTAGAAACCGTCCCATTGATCTCCAATTTATTGCCGGGATCGAGTTCAAAAACTATGTTAGTTTGGAAGCAGTGCAGATCTAGAATTCTCCCCATCCATTATTGTGAGCCTTCCTATGTCATGTATAACCACTATCTGTCCGCTCTAACATAAAACATCATCCTAAGTAACACATGTTCAGCAGAAATGATGCTATCTGTTCAGTAACAGACATAGCAGAAATACAACCGAATTACTGTTATTTTCAACTTGCACAACCCTAAAAAATACGCTCAAGCAGAGTCCATTCCTCTTGCCACTAGACAAGGAGAGCATTAGACCATATACGAGGCTTTCATCAGACAGCTCAAATCACTCTTTGAATTTTCCTAATGTCTATTAAATACACACACATCTATTTTACAAAACAAGATCAGAAGTAATAAACAAATCTAATCAATTCTCTAGTTTTGAAATCTAAGCAACCATCCATGCATCCACAAATATACGATTTTCTGTTTTGATGGGCAATAAATGGCATTTGAATAGAACATTGCATGACAAAGTTCAACAAAATGATGCTACTAAAACCATCAGATTACCATATGCTGATTGGCAAAGCCTTAGTCAGGGAACCCAAAATTTAATCCTCTCTACTTTGCTTAGGCCATGATTCTCAATTTCAGAAAAAATTAACAAAGAAACACCAGGACATACAGATGAAACAATGCGTGCACACTATAAGTTTTTCCTTTCTGGTAAAACGATTCCCTGTCTATCAAACTTTTCTATAACAGGGGAAGAGAACAGAACTGTTGCAATGCAGGTGTATTAAGAAATTAGAAGGGAGCTTACTTCCAATGAGATTCTTGAAATATCAGATAAATAATTACAGCATGTCTCACACAAACTGCATCCTCCTTGGCCTATAACAGAAAATATAAAAATTAAATGCCTCCAAAAATCACTATATATATATATATATATATATATTCATATATTGGTTAGCAACACAACTAAATATATTTGTCATTAACCATTACTTTAGATATTGAAGTACTTCAGCCTTGACAGTTTAGATGCATGTATTCTTGCACCTGATTATATACTTCTCTCCAGCATAAAAAATATCATGAATGCATGTTAAAGATGAAAGAATCCAATCTAATCACCTTTTAAAAAGCAAACCAAATATTGTACAGTTACATTGCAACTTAAAATACATGGAATGATCTCAGTAACATAAAAACCAAATCTGGAATCGTGAAAATTCTAGCATACATGATGCATGAAACAAAGTAGAAAGAAGTGTCAACATTCTTCCAAATCCAAGAATGATAGCTACTCCCATCAGTAATGAGCCCCTGGATTGAGATTATGTCATTACATGAGAAAAGACCGGCATCACATTCAAAAGGAACGACGACAAAGAACTAAGAAACCTCAAATTGCTAAAGCAGTAAAATATTTTCTAAAAAAAATTAGTATGTAGGATCTTTTTTAACTGATAATGCCTGAAAAATTCTAGAAACTTCGACACCAAAGCACATGTACATTATTCTGGTCCAGTACATTCACTTAGATATGAAGTACATACTATTTAACAACTCAAAACTAAAAATAAAATAGTAAAAAACAATCGCCCCTCATTAGATGGTATCTTTACTTCCTTCTCTTTAGTGGACCAGTTTTGTAACCACCTTTAGTAGGCTTCCCCCAGGGGGTACGTGAGCCCCGACCATGACTGCCACTACTCTTACTCCTTCCTTCACCACCACCATGTGGATGATCAACAGGATTCATAGCCACACCTCTCACCACTGGTCTCCGACCCAACCATCGGCTCTGTCCTGCCTTCCTCAACTTCTTTTTCCCATGCTCCGGGTTCGATACCATCCCTACTGTTGCCCTGCATCTCGTGTCTATAAGTTTCTTGGCTCCTGATGGCAGTTTTATCTCGCAGTACCTAAACAAAATCAAAATTTCTCAACTACATAAATAAAGCACCAATCAATAGAAACATAATAATAAGCAGCATAATTGTAGAACGAATGTA
>CAIGRP010112880.1:0-11211 GCA_903798385.1 Fraxinus cuspidata | reverse complement strand
AATGTTTCCAATCAAACATGGCCTTTATGTAATGGAATTAGTAAAGTTTATGGGGAAACAATATTTTTTAGAATAGTCTTGTTCAGTATTCCTATTGCATTGAAGGAAAACATGCCTTATGATCAACATACTGTCAATAATTTAGACCTCCTCTTAAAAAATTGTAAGAGAGAATGGGAGAAAATATCATACACATAAGCTACGATTGGCTCAAGGGCAGTAGGATTATATATTATTAGAACACACAATCCATGTATGGTGTGACATAAATCTAACCCTTTTTGGAAAAATAAAATAAAATCTGACATATATTACAGTGAATGATAATAGCTCAGTAAGTGTTAAACCTAAAACTTTGAAAACGACACGTATGCCCAACATTATTTCAACAAAATAAACATAAATTGTCAAACCACGAAACTAACCTATCCATTTCAGATTTATTCATTTTTTCCAAGCAACTTAGCACAATAAATATAGAGTAAACTGTGTCTGTTTTTCCTTGGCGTTTTCCCTTCCAATTTTTTGTCTTAACCAAGTTGGCTATAACAACTATTGTTGGTTTACAACCACAGTGAACAAACCACACAATCAAGAATAACTAATTAAGATGAATAGTCTAATATTGATATAAGAAATAAACATTAATGGGACAAAACAGAACTTCTGAATGTACCAAGAGAAAAGCATGAGACAAAGAGAGAAGCTATAACTAATTTAGCATATAAATAGACATCACTACCCAAATAACAATAATACAACCATCGCTATCTGTTCAAAGTCTTAATAAATCCTGTCACACATTCCCTAGCGTGAAAAAGACAAACAACAAAGGAAGAGCATTTGTCAAAATAGTTAATCAATATAATCAAGCAAATTGCAAGAAAATTAAGACAAGGACCACCTCAATTCTTATTGTAACAGTTAATGCAATGTCCCAAAACACACATCCATTTCAAATATTTTCTTATCTACACATTGTTTTTCTGGTGACATAAAAGCTAAAGAAATCACAGAAATTTACCCTCTCTAGCACACAACCATTGTGTCAAACATCCATGTTTTCCATCTGAATGCTGCTCTTGAGCGGCACATATTCCCCAAGATATCCACCGAGATGATCATACAGTGCACTTTTATCAATCCCTTGATGATGATAGCTCTTGCAGACATAGTAAAACACACTCTGCACCAATAGCCCTATAAGATTCACAATCACCAAAATCCCAACGAGGAACCCGCCGACCATAATCCTTGTCAACACCCCGTAATCCTCTCCACCATGCACCACAATTGACCCAAATAGCCCATTAATCACTCCACAAATAGCCAAGTACCCAAAAACCAGTACAAATCCCATGCCAATTTTCCCCTTCAACAAGTCGTAGCTCTTCTTCATCGCTGAAAATCCATAAATAGGCTCAAGAACAGACACCACACTAGCCAGATGCCACAATGCACTTATGTAAACATGCACAACTAAAAACAACAAGAACACAACCAGAATTGAGAATATAAACAAGACAATGTTCTGGGTGTCCACCGCAATAATCAGAAGCACGAGAAATCCCAAGAAAAAAATATTATAAAGGACCATAGTGAGAGAAACCCACAAGAAGGTGATGAAGAGTCGCTTGAAGACACTGGGAATGGCTGCCATGGTGGAGGAGAAGGAGACTGGCTTGGAGGTGTAGAGTGAGGCGACGGTGAAGACAACGGCAGCGGTGGACAGGAGCGAGAAGGCAAAAAGAAAGATGAGGTAGCAGAACTGGAAAATAAGGAGCTTGGACCACTCGGAGGAGGCGGCATTGGACCCAGTTGGCTCGGACTGAAGCTGAGAGAGGATGGGGTGGGTGAAGAGCGAGTGGGCCAAGATGGCGAACGACAGTGGGAAGATTAGGGTTAAGGTTATGAGGTAAAAGGTCTTGGGGGATTGTTTAGGAATGAAAACTGATTCTTTAAGGATGTCTTGGATGCTCAAGAATTGCAGTTCTTCAGCAGGCAGATCCATTGGGTTACTGGGATTTTTGGGATCTCTTGAAATTGCACACTAATGGGTGAAATTAGGTTTTTCAGATTGTTGGGTGGGTTGGGTTGGATTATTGCTTGAGCTGGGGGATAGCAGTAGATCCAAGCTGGAGAAAGAGTAAAGGCCAAAGAAGGTGGTGGAGGTGAAGGGTGCTATGTTTGGCGAGTAATTTTCACCTCACAATGTTACAAATTGGTATGAAATGGTACGAAAAGTTACGAATTGATTAGACATGTTACGAAAAGCGATTCATTACGAAATGATAAGTTCAAAAAATGTTAAATTGATGACTAAAGTAATTTCATGGCTCATTTAACCGCTAAAGTTAAATAATATTACATAAATAATCATTTGGATCCCTTATTTGATGAAATTAAAATTCTGATTTCAGTCGAAATTAATAATTAATTTCAACCACATATTTTATGGAACACACAATTTTTTAATCACATATTTCATCAATTTTTATCAAAATTTATCAAAATTTAATTTTAATCCCCATGTTTGACCAAATATGATTGATGTTATATTTTACATAGCAGTTGTAAAATATTCACTTAAATTAATCGTAATTCGAGCTATCGGTTCATTCAAATTGGGTTCCTCTCATAGACTTGTTGATGCCTTTTACTTTTTATTAATAATGATAAAAAGATAAAGTTAGACATGAAGGGAGTTATTTTTTATGTTTTTAACTGAACATGAGGCTTTTTCATAATAGATCAGTGTAGCTTGTACTAGTTTCAGAATTGCATCTAATCCTAATGACTTCGCACCTTGATGCTTTGATCCCTTGTTTCGCTCTGTCTCAATCAAACGTAAGAAAATGCGCTTTGAAAAAACTCGACTGGATTCGAAGAAATTTCATCGCTCACCTGACACCGAACCAATTGAGAAAGGAAAGAGAAGACCTAAAAAACTTTATAGGTGATATTACTGTTGCTCAATGGTGGAGCCATGATATTTTTTTTGCTTTTTTTGTGGGTAAAAATTATATAGCGAAAATAATTTTCAATAATATAATTATAATTGTTCACGACATATTTTTCATATTTTGAAAACATCGTACACTTATATTATTATCAATTTCGTTAAAACATATTTTTTTTTTCAATAGAGAAAGTACCACTTTGCTCTATTACTAAATCATTTCAAGAAACTGCTAACTAAAACTTTCAAATAAATACTTGGAGATTGCACACAAATCATATATGAAAATTGAATTCCCAATGTCCTTAATCACTGCTCTATAAGTCTCAAACTTTCTCTGAACAAATAGTTAAGGAAATGAACCAAATGCGCACAGATTAAAAATGCAATGAGGAAGTTCTAAAACTTAAAATTATTTCAATGTTTAGTTCTGTGTTTTTGAATGGACGGAAAACATATAACTTTAGGTAAGATATTTAGCTTTAACAGAGTCAATAAGTCTTATATGATAAAAATCATGTCATACTTTGAGATAACTTGACGATAGCAACTTCTAACCTTTCAGGGTTGATATGGTTGTTTTGCTCCGTAAATCACTATAACTTGTGACTAAAATTCAGTTATCTTAATAAACATATTTACAAAATTTTGATTTTCCCTATGATCCCTATATTTATTTAGGAACAAAAAGACAAACGCACACAAGAAGTATCTAATATTTTACTATGAGAATTGAAGCACGCAAATCAAAATTTCCAACCACAAATAATAGAGAAAATATTGAGATGTTAAGTACAGAATACAGTAGAAGAAAGAACGTTTCAATTTTTTTTAAATTTAAAAAGATATTTCAAAATGTTTGGGTGGTCCACTGACCACCCCTTGCCCAAGCGTAACTCCACCCCTGCTACTGCTTGGTCGAATATATAAGTGAAACGAAGATAGCTGACCTCTTTCATGAAAGGGATCCCATATTTTAGGTTGAAGATTTGTAATTTGGACGCAACGATCATTTCTCAATGTAAAGGTTCAACCAGTCTCTAAATGCTGATAAAGAGTGATCAATTATGTATAATTATTTAACTGGGTGATTAAATGGGTCACAAAAAAACTTTATTGATGACTTTGAAATCTCACTTAAACTTTAGAGACCATTTGTGCAATTAACTATTTGCTGGTTGCACCATGCACCGCCATATCCACAGAAGTGTCTAGTTGGGGCAATTTTGTACTTGCACTGATAGATAGAACGTGTGTGATTCTTTTAAACTTCAGATAACACAATTTTATGAGTCATGTCGGTGTATCGAGGAAAATTCTAGCAATTATAAATGATGAAATATACTTGATTTGTCCTATTAATTAAAAAAAATTGAAAATAAGTCCCTAATAAGATTTCAGTGATAATTATATTTCGTTTATTGCAAATTTTAATTCAATTAAGACTTAAGATACTCATTTCGTGCACTTTCTTGGAAAACAAAAATAAGAGTAATAATAAATGAGAAGTTAAACAAAAATTTCATTTATTGCAAATTTTGATTCAATTAAGATTTAAGATACTCATTATTTGTACTTTCTTAAAAAAGAAAAATAAGGTTCATCATAAATGAGAAGGAAGGTATATATTTTCCCACTGTGAACTAAAATCACGTATCGTGTTCATGAAGAAAATTTGATGCATATACTAAACTCATAAACTTAATAGAAAATTAAATTGCTTATGGAGGAAGTCGTATTGCTAATCAACCAAGTAGCTGTAAGAAGAAAGCCGCCGTGCATGTATAAACAAGTATAATTTTGGGTGGTAATATTTGGCAGATTGACTGAGACCGACTTATGTGCATGTAGGCTGTTATGAAATATATAATGTGCACAAAGAAAATTGGAAATGAAAACAAAGAGCAAAAAATTAGAAAAATTGGAGAAAACAAAATGAAGATCAATGAGAGAATGAAAAGAAGGCTTGGACACGATATCGCTGTTCTCAAATTATATTTACCCCTCTCGGATTGAAAAAAATGCTTGAAGAGATTAAGACAAACGGTTTGCTTTGCAGGATTAAACAAGCATTGTTAAAGATTTACATTCAAGCATTAAGTGAATTAATTCAAAACTTGAAGAGCACAATGAAGAAGAATTTGAAATGATAATTTTATATTTTATATTTTTGGAATGAATAATTGATCTCAAATGTAGCAAAATAGGTTTCTATATGTTTTCTACATTGTTTTTAATGATCACAAACCATCTATATATAGTCATGAAACATTGCTATACGAAGTGGTGCCAAAAACCTTCCAAAAGCCACCAAAATTCAAAATTCAAAATTCAACGGCCAAATAATGGCTAGAATTTTGTACTATACAGTCGCATAGGCCAAACCTATGCAATTGCATAGTTATTTCAAAGAAGGGACCTCCAGTCCCGGTAAGTGTCTATGTGACCGCATGAAACATTGAACTATGCGGTCACGTAGTTCAATATTTTGGCCTCAAATCCCATTTTTATCAATTTTAAACAATATTTCTAACAATCCTCCGCTTGTTCAAAATTTATAGAATCTCATATTCAAGATATACAATACTTATGTATAAGAATTAGATATTTTTCGATTTGAATCTAACCATAGTGTAATTCAAATAAGGTGAAGTCGGAATTAAAGGTAGCATAAAAGATTTGAACCAATGATTCCATATGACAATGCATGTAAGAACATACACACATAAGTATTACATATTCTCAATTTTCCCAATCTCGCTTAACGCTAATATGGCATTGCGCAAATCATTTTCAACAAACGTTTAAGAAGAGGCGGCACCACCTCGAAATTTATCTAAGTGAAGTTTTTCCAATATCTTTGTTACATTTTAAAGATACTTATACTTTAGTACTGAATTTCATTAAGAGCTCAAAGCTCCACCCTCACTTTAGTAACAACCATCATTATTTAATTAGAATAAGGTTATTGCGAATTACATAATGCTGAAACTATCCATTTATCGAATGACTTGTTGTTACCCTTTGAACCCGTGTATTACTTGTTGAGTAATGACGAGTAGGGTTGCTATCATTGATGGACCTTAAATTCAAGAGTTTCAACTCCATTATACTCGAAGTAGATGTCACTAAGTCTCTATTTAGAGGTTTAATTAATGGATCCGCTAAGTTCTCTATTGACTTAACATAACTTAGAGAAATTATTCAACTCTTGATTAATTTCTTTATGTAGTCATGTCTTAGACATATACGTCTAGACTTTCCATTGTATACATCATTGTATGCTTTTGCTAACTTGGCTTGACTATTACACGAAATAGGTATAGAAGATGTATTCTTCTGTCTCAAAGGTATCTCATAAAGTAGATCCTTAAGTCACTTAACTTCTTTCCAGGTTTTTAATAATGCTACAAATTCAGATTCCATAGTTGAGCGTGTTATACATGTGTTTCTTCGATATCCAAGATAACAGTATCACCTCCAAGAGTAAACACTCAATTTGAAGTGGATTTACTTTCACCCGTGCTAGATATCCAACTAGTATTTGTAACTCCTTCAAATATAGCCGGGAATTTAGTATATTATAGACCTAAGTTCTTGGTTTTCTTTAAATATCCAAGACCTCTTCCAATGGCCTTCCAATGATCATTGCTCGGATTACTAGTAAACCTAATAAGTTTACTAATTACAAAAGCTATATCTAGTTTTGTGCATTGAACAACATATATAAGACTCGTGATAACACTTGCATACTCAAATTGAGCAATTTCTCTTCCATCAATCTTTATAAGTCTCAAATTTGGATCAAGAGTGGTACTATACTCTTTTATGTTCAAATGTATGAACTAATCTATTATACTTTTGATACAGTGTGATTGACTTAAATGATAACCCCCATTAGTCTTAGTAACTTTGATATCTAAAATGGTATCCACTTGTCCAAAATCTTTCATCTTGAACGTGGAAGATAGAAACCTTTTTGATTTTTTTATTCCATCAATGTGATTACTCATAATCAACATATCATCATAAATGAATATCACATAAGTATCACATTATTTAGAATACAAACATTTATCTACGCTATTATGCTTAAAACCAAATGAAATAATAGCTAAGTCAAATTTCTCATGCCATTTCTTGGGTGCTTGCTTCAAACTGTATAATGACTTTACTAATTTGCACACCTTACATTTATTTTCGGGTAGAAAAAACCCTTCAATTTGTTCCATATAAACCTCTTCATCGAGATCCCCGCTAAAAAATGTCATCTTGACATCCATTTGATGAACATGCAAGTCATGTATAAAAGTTATGCGAATAATATCCTAATTGATGTTATTCTATCTACCAGTGCATAAGTATCAAAATGATCTATTCCTTCCTTTTGTCGATAACATTTTGCTACTAGTTTAGCCTTAAAGGTATTAAGAGACCATCAATATTTTACTTTCTCCTAAACACCCATTTACATCCAATAAGTTTGGATCCAATCGTAAATCGACAAGTTCCCATGTATTGTTTAACATAATGGAATCCATTTTATCTTTAATTGCATCTTTCCAAAAAAGCTATCTCAAGAATTCATAGTTTCTCTATAAATTTTAGGAACAATTTCTACTTGTAGAACAAAAAGAATTCCTCTTACATCATTCTTCTCATTTCCTTCTACTAAGTAGAACGACATAAGTTGATGGTCTATTTCATCCGGTTCTAAAGACTTCTCAATTCGAGTTCTTTTACTCATTTGATATTCACTAGATTTATTAACATCTTTAGAAGATATTTCATCTTGCTTTTCACTAGAGCTTGCGATTTCTTTATTAATTTCCCTTAATGCATTATCCGAAAATAGTAAATTCTCGAAGAACTCTACATTGTTGGATTCAACAATCACATAGGACTCCAAATTCTACAATCTACATGATTTGCTATTACTAGCATATTCAACAAAGACACATTTGATGTCTTTTGAACCTAACTTGGTCCTATTAGATTTTGTGTTCTTACAATAAACAAGACATCCCCACACTTTGAAGTATCTAATGTTTGGTTTTCTTCCTTTCCACAATTCACAAGGAGAAACCTTAGTAAATTTCGAAGGAATTCTATTCAATATCCTACATGCACTCAATAATGCTTCACCCCATAAATTAAACGACAACTTAGCTTAAATTAACATGGAATTTATTATTCAACTAGAGTTCTTTTTTTTTTCCTTTCACCCAAATTATTTTGTTCAGGTGTCCTAAATGCAGAACATTGATGAATTATGTCTTATTGTTCACAAAATGAATTAAAATCACTCGAAAAGTGCTCACCCCCTCTATCACTTTTTAGAGTTTTTATTTTCTTACTTAGATTTTTAACTTCATTTTTATATGCTCTAAACATGTCAAAGGCTTCATTTTATGCTTCATTATGTAAACATACGTATATCTAGTGAAATCATCAATGAATGTAATAAAGTACCTATTTCCTCTTCTAGTGATCATACCATTTAATTCACATATATCTATATGAATTCATTTTAGGATACTAGAAGTTCTTTTTACACTTTGACATGGTTTCTTAGTCATTTTAGATTCTACACAAGTTTCACATTTAAATGCATCATTTTCATTATATGATATTAAGTCACATTTAACATTCTTTTCATGGTACTCTTACCTATGTGATCCAATCTAGTATGCCATAATGTAAATTAATCTACAATAAAAGAAAAATCAACTTTAATATTAATCAATCTGTCAACGATACATAATTTGACAATTCCTTCACAAGCATAGTCTTTTCCAACAAATTTTCCATTTAGAGATAATACAAGTTTACCGAATTCATAAACACATTTTATAGCCAATTTTCCTAAAAGATTACCACTAACTAAGTTTATATTCATATCAAGAACATGTAGTACATTTGTTAAAGTAACAATTTTCCGGAAAGTGAAGATGATTTCTACATTTCATTTTCCAGACACTTTGGATCGAACTTCATTACCCATCTGAATCGTTTGTTCTCCATCCACTTCATAATAAGTATTGAATAAGGACTTATCATACGATACATGTACAGTTGCACGCGTATCATATAATCAATCGGGAACCTTTCCCTTAATAGTATTAATTTCGCTTATGGTGGTCACAATGTTGTCTTCCTTGATGAAGTTCACTTTTCCTTCGAAGTTGTTTCTTTCCCAGTGTCGACATTCTCTTGCATAATGTCCAGGTTTTCCACACACGAAACAACCACCTTTAGTCTTTTTCTTGAACTTAATAAGGTTCCTCGAACGCTTTCTCTTGTTGGATTTATTAGAAGGCTCGGTCTTCTTCACGTCATTGGCTTTTGAAGTGACTTCATAAGAATTTTCATTCTTCTCTCTTGCCCTTGATTCTTCCTCAATTCGAAGATTTTTTGCAATTTTTCCAGATAATAGTCTTCGAAACTATGCATTATTTTCTTCGGATATCATTTCCAAGTTTTGGGAAGTTTTACATTAATTGCTCCCACTTGAAAAGTTTTCGGAATCTCAATTTTGACTGCCTTCGACTCGTGGACAAGCACTTGTAATTCATGAATTTGAGGAAGAAGGGGGAATATTTTCAAGAAATTTATATTTGAAATACCTCGATATAAGAAATTTCTTCGTACCTTCTTCTTTGACTTTGTACTTACTCTCCAAATCATTCCAGATTACTTTTACCGATGAATTATTGGGTAAAGATCATATAACCGGTCGGATAATGCATTCAGAATGTGACCGCGGCATATGAGTTTATCTTTTTGGCGCTTGTCTTCCGGCCCTCACCGCATCAGTTTCTCTATTTGTTGGTTTCGATAGTGGCGCCAATTCCTGGTCAAGTATGTAAAAAATCTTCAACGTTGTTAGTAGGAACTTCAACTTATCTTTCCATTTCGTGAAGTTTGTGCTATCGAAACGATCCAATTGAACAAGGTTTTGATTCATCAATTTGATTGTCGCCATCGTGCTTTTGTTCTCCATTGTAGAATTATATAGTTTGAGATTGTTATGAAATATATAATAGGCACAAAGAGGATTGGAGATGAAAGCAAAGAACAAAAAATCGGAAAAAATGGAGAAAACAAAAAGAAGATCAATGAGAGGATGAAAAGAAGGCTTGGACACAATATCCCTGTCCTCAAACTATGTTTGCCCTATCTTGGATTGAAAAAAATGCTTGAAGGGATTAAGACAAACAATTTGTAGGATTAAACAAGCATTGTCAAGGATTTACACTCAAATATTAAGTGAAATCCTTTAAAACTTGAAGAACACAATAAAAAAGAATATGAAATGATAATTTTTTTTATACTTTTGGAATGAATAATTGATCTCAAATGTGGCAAAATAGGTTTCTATATGTTGTCAACATTGTTTTTAATGATCACAAACCACCTATATATAGTCATGAAACATTGCTATACGAAGTGGTGCCAAAACACCTCCAAAAGCCGCCAAAATTCAAAAGCCAACGACCAATTGACGACTAGAATTTTGCTCTATGTGATCGTATAAGCCAAACCTATGCGTCCATATAGTTATATCAAAGAAGGGACTTGTAGTCCCGGTAAGTATCTATGCGACCACATGATACATTTAGCTATGCGGTCACATAGTTCATTATTTATGCCTCAAATCCCATTTTTCATTCCACATCTATTTTTATCAATTTTGAACAATATTTCGAACATAAGCTGACTCAGGTCCTTTATGGTCTTAAACCATTCCATCTATATAGTATATACTGTCTTTAAAATCGTGAATTAGATTGGTCTGCAAACTTGTCAATATTGCAAGCTAACCGAGTCGGACTAGGCAAAACCTATCATATTTTAATTTTTAGCTATACTCGTTGATATATCTTCAAATTACATTGTTAATTCTTTTTGTGCGATATCACTTTACAAGTAGAATTGATTAGTAACAATACAAAATTTTAATGATAAAATCGATTGAAATGGTAGTCATGCATTGCCAATCTTAAAATCTAACCTAGCACGGCTCATCGTAATTGGCCAACCAACCAATAAGCCAGTCCAAAATGAACTAGGCTAGTTTCAATCTAAATTTGTAAAGAATTGGGTTGTCCCGCACCTGGTTTCACGGGGTGCCTTTCTTCTTGACACAGAAAGGGACACCGTGCGGCAGTAGTCTGCTCTGCTAGACTACCTTCCGCCTACTCTCGGTCGTTTCGGGACGAAAGTAAAATTTGATCACAATTTGTAGAAAG